>PVJH01003054.1:0-151556 GCA_004026705.1 Nesogale talazaci | reverse complement strand
TCTTCTTGTCCCACTATTATACTCGGTTTCCATTGGGTTTCAGTATTTTCTCTTTGTTACATTACCCTTGATCAATCCCTACTGAACTTCTCTCATCCACATTGTCTCTAATTTTGGATCAATTGATATATCCTTATCCCTGGGCTGGTCAATGCCATCTCCTTTCTCCCTCCTCCCCTTCTCCCATGGCCTGCACCTTAGAACCATCAGTCCCATCGTTTTTGCCTGCAGACTGTTCATCCTGCTTATCTTATTTAGATAGACCTGCAAAGGTAACAATACGTACCCCAACAAAAGGCTTCCTAAAATGAAACAACCGAAGAAAAAAAAGCAATTATAACAACAACAACAACAAAATCCCAATGTCCTATATACATATGTAAAAAAATAACAATATAAAAACCTGTAAATAATTCAAGGTCTGTTCTTTGACCTCCAGAAGTGTCCCCTGGTTGAGTCAGATGGGGTGCCCCTCCCTGGTCCCAAGGTTTATCACTGTCACTCCATCTGTCACTCCGTCTGGAGCTTCCCGCTCTGTTGCACACCCTTAGTGTTTTTCCCTGGTGTGGTTGTGTCAGACCTGACCCTGGTTCTCCATTTTTGACCCCGAAAGGCCTTGGGTCAGCGATGATAGCTGTATCTCATATTGGGGCTGGCCATATGATCCTCTTTGTGCATCAGCTGTTCTGAGTGGGAATACCGTCCTGAAGGCTCGGTGGACCAGGATGCACTCCATTCTCTCTTCCTCCCTCTTCATTTGTTCTCATGTGTTCTGGTCCAGCCTCTCTCACTCCCCAAGCTGCAGCTTCAAGTGCTGACCTCCAAGACATACTCCCCTGGGGAAGAGGTGGCTGCCCCTGTAGTTTGGATTGGGGTTGTGTGCTCAGACTCTTTCGTTGGTTCCCCACTTCATGCCGCCACACTGCGTTCACATCCTGGATCACTGGGTTTAAGTTTGGTCCCTCTTTCGCTGTGGAGATATAAACAATATACTCCCCTTGGGTGGGTTAGTACCCCATTCCCTCTCTACATATCACCATTTGCCCCATGGCCTATGGCTACCTGATGTAGCCCTGAATTTGGTCTGGTCCTTGCCATACTACCTGGGCCTCTCCCCAGTCATTTCTGAATACAGTTGCAACCCTAGATACCCCTTTTGCATTTTTTAAAAATTAGGCTTACGTCAGTGGACTCATGTTGTACCTGTCCTTTTGCGCTTGGCTAACTTCTCTTAGCATAATTCCCTTCAGTTCTTCCCATGTGGTGACGTGCTTCATATGTTCATCACTGCTTTTCAGCGATGCATAGTGCTCCATTGTATGTATGTACCACAGCTTTTAAATCCATTTGTCAGTTGATGGAAATTTGGACTGCTTCCAACTCCTTGCAATTGTGAACTGTGCTGCGATGAACATTGGAGCACAGATCTCTGGTTGTGGTTTGTTGCTTGCCTCTTCTGAGTATATGCCCAGTACAGGGATTGCATGATCATATGGTAGCTCAATTTCCATCTGTTTTAGATATCGCCAAATTAATTTCCATAGTGGCTGTACATACCTACAGGTTCACCAGCAGTGGATAAGTATTCCTATCTCCCCACAGCCTCTCCAACACTTGCTGCTTTCTGATTTTTTTTTGAATTGGGCTATCCTTGAGGGTGTTAGGTGCTATCTCATTGTTGTTTTGATTTGCATTACTCTTATGGCCAATGATCGGGAACATTTTCTCATATGTTTATTGGCCATTCTGATTTCTGCCTCTGTGAAACTTCTGTTCATGTCCTTTGCTCACCTCCTCAGTGGGCAGTAAGTTTTGCTCTTTTTAGAAGCTATCAGGGTATTATAAATTTTAGTAATAAGACCTTTATCTGATTTGCTAAAGAGGTTTTCCCAGTCCGTGGGTTCTCTTATTACTCTTTTGGTGAATTCTTTTGATGCACACAGGTGTTTAATCTTCAGTATAGCCCATCTGTCTATTTGTGCCTCCTCTGTGTTTGTGTCCTTCCCTATTTCTGATAGTCTATGTAATCCCTGTGCCAATGTTCTTAGGTTGGCCCCAATTTTCTCATTGATGGCCCTAATAGTTTGGGGTTTTATTTCAAGGTCCGTGATCCACCTTGTGTTTAGTCTAGTGCATGGAGTGAGGTAAGGGCCTTGCTTCATTTTTCTACAGTAAATATCCATTTTTTTCCAGCATCACTTGTTGAAAAGGGCATCTGCTTCCCATTTGTTATTTTTTGGACCCTTATCAAGGATAAGTTGTCTATATGCTGGTGTTTTTATTTCTGGGTTTTCGATAAATATTTCATTTCTAATAAAATCTTTGGTAATATCAATGTCACTAAAAGGGGTGCAGAGGTGCTGCCTCTCTCTATGTAACTATTATATGATCTGATTTTTCTCACTTTATAGTAAACTCTGTACATTCCAGGGATAGGGAGGAGGTGTGGTGCTTCATCAAGCCTTTCAGCTCCTGTCTTGGATTGAAGTGTGCTCCCTCCCTTGGCCTAAACTATGTATCAATGCAGCTGAGTAACGATTCTCAGTGACTTGACAGTTATATAATGATTTATGTAATCCGGTAATTGTGCGGTGATAGAATTATTCACTGTGTTGTTCTTTGATGCAATCAATTGATTGGATCCATGTCAAAGGAGCTTCCCTGAGTAAGATCTGCATCACTGTGTACTTTACAAAAGATCAAGGGAGAGAGGAGAACCTGACTACCAAGGAAAAAGAGCCAGCGGTGGAGCGTGTCCTTTGGACCTAGGCTCACTGTGCTGAGAACCTCCTAAATACAGGAAAAGATTGATTCCAAGACATGGAGATCTTCTAAGGGATACCAGGCACACAGCTTTTGAGAAGAGTCAAGGTCCTTCTCTGATAGACAGCAGAGAGAGGGAGAGTCTTTTCCTAGAGCTGGAACCTTCTTAACTATGAGCGAACCCAGCCAACGCCTTGCGATATAGTTCTCTCTTAGAGCAGCAATAGATAATTAAGGCAGATGTTCTAAGGATTTAGCTCTGTGTCTTCTTTCAGTCTAGAATGTGGGTGGATTTAAGAAGTTTATATAAACAACTCTAACAACTGTATGTGCAGCAATTTGTGGCATGTGCAAAAGAAATTTTGTGCCATCAGAGAAAAGTAAATCATCAGGCTTCCCCTGTTTCTCTGTGAGAGCAGAGCCAAGGTAGTAAATTAACAGTGGCATTTCAAATAGCAAGTGAGATGTCCCCAGGAGTATATTGTTAAAAAGGTAGAATGACAGTGACTGGGTCATTGAAACAAATGTTTGCATGCGTTTGGCCATGACTTCTTGGTGACCTCATCCTATGAAATCTTCTGCCCTCTGCAAGTTGGCATAGGACTTCAGCCTACGTTGTGGCTAAACAACACGGAATATGCGAACGCCCTGTTTCTGGTGTAGCGACATGTAGCACCGATGGTCTGATCAATCACCTCATAAGGATTGACCCTAATTCCAAATTGTCTTTCGGGATGACTGCTTCAAGGAGCCCAAAGCACTTTCTCAGAGGCACACAAGTGCAGGGAGGGCCAAGGAGAGGGAGACGAAAGGGAAGGAAAGACAGCCTTGGTTAAGGGAATTCAGCCTGCAGAGGAGGAAAGCCTGCTCCGCTCCCCGGCCTTGCAGGTAGCTGTGTTTGGCAGCCACAAGAGCACATTGTTTGTTCTTTTTCCCTGACACTGAACTAAAGAATGCATTGTGGGGAAACCCATTCTGACATATGACACAGTGCAAAGGAAGATCACAGCGTGGGGCAGCATCAAGGGGTTGACATGGCCTTGATGCACTCGGGCCCAGCACGGGGTCCCCAGGATGAGTGGCTCTTCTAACAGAAGCCGGGTGCAATTTGCACAATTCTCCGGAGAGCTCCCAGCGCAGCCCAGCCCCCTAAACTGGGCCAAAGAGGAGAGCAAAGCACCCTGCCCTCCCGCCTGGAGACACACAAAGAGAGGCATTTCCAAAAAGGGCTTAGTTAAAAGGAGAAAAAAAAATATACGGAAATATTGGAAGAAAATTGGAATGGATATTAAAAAGGGGACTCCAACAGTACGCATGAGGGCAAGAGGGGATGGGAAGGGAAGCAGGAGGACAGGGAAGGAGAGAGCAAAGCACAGATCAAAGTGAAGGGTTGCAACTTTTTTCTTCTTTCAGAGAACGACTCATGGGAACGCTCCACGTGAACCCGAGTTTGGCCGAAAATGTCTTCCCTTTCTTCACTGTCACGGAACTCTTAGCAGTTGCTCGTGTCCAAACAAAAGTTTCCTTTTTCCATTTTAGAAAAGGAAAACCCAGCCAGGCCAATCAGCGTTGCTCTATATTCTGTCGGTGAGCACAGGTTTCTCATCGGCCCAGTCTCCCTGGCTCCTTGTGGCTTCTCCTACTATGCCACGTTTGTTCATCGAATTTACATTTCAAAATTTCTGTATTGCTGCCACACATTAATTATTAATCTCCCATAGTCCCTTCTGTAGAAGTATGTTAAACTTTGATTTCACTACCTAGTCTACGAAAAAGGATCTTTAATCATGACCCTGTTCTGCAGGGAATTTATCTTTTTTAAACGTGTGAAGAACTTACTCTCTACATGTACTCATTGAATTCTTAGATTTTCTAGGGTGTTTTTTTTTAAACCCAAAGTCAAAAAAACACTCAAATGTGGGGATCAATATTCACTACTGGTTTCTAGTCATTTCTGGGTCTTTTGAACAAGCCCGGGTTTTCTTACGAAAAAAGGATTTTACTAAGATTTCATTTGTGTGCTTTGAATCAATGTTGTCAGACAATTGACCAAAGTTGTCAGGCAATTGTTTGTGTGGTCCCAGTCCTTGAGGGTGTCTTCCTTAGATGTGATAATTCTGAAGATGGCTTTAATGTTTCTTATCAACTTTACGTCACATTTTCTCAAAAGAAATAGACTATTTCCTATTGAAAGTCAATATGACAGGTACGCTTCAATATGGTTTCTAACTTATGTCTGTTTCTAAAATGAGCTGACAGCCGATATCAACTGTTCTCAATGAACTCTTCTTTAGGTGTCACTTCTTTAAGAACCTGATAAAAATGATAAGGGACCGCTATGGCCATGGGTGTGCGCATGCGCGCACACACACACACACACGCACGCACATTTCTACATACTGTTTCAGGCATTTCAGAGGCTCTCCATTGGCCCTTCAAGATTCTTAGACCTCAGTATAGTGATACAGGTGTTCTAGATTTATACTGTCTCATTTCTGCCCTCTGCCCACATTACACTGGGAAGGCTGTTGTGCACTTAGGAAGGCTGTTGTGTAATGACTTCCAATTATGTCTGTGTCAGCTTCCCAGTAGTGGATCGAATTTTGAATGTCTACTCTGCTACTCTTTGTTAGCACCGCTTTGGTGTTACTCAGAGTTCTATCACACTTGTGTTCTTTTTGTTTTGCTTCACTTTTCTTTTTAGATTTAATAAAAAGTTTTATTGAGGCAAGAATAATTTATAATAACCTCACAAATTTTAGTATATGTTGAGTTTTCACCAGTGTAAACACCTGTGAAACCACCTCACAATCAAGCTTATAACTGACCTACCTGTACCTCCAAAGTTTCTTCTTGTGTTTTTGTAATTTCTCCCTTAAGTTCCCCTCTGCTTTCTTCTCCCCATGCAAACAAAGACCTACTCTCACTATGGATTAATCTACATCTTAAAGATTTTTTTTAATAAAGAGGTCTGTTATGATTTTCATTTCTGATTGATTATGTTCAGTGTATTTTCATGTGCTTAGCTGCCATCTATATATCTCTTTGGTGAAGTGTCTCTTCAAATCTTTCCTCAATTTTAATTTGGAATGTTTATTTCAGTTAGCATTTGGAGAGGTCTTTATATATCCTAGTTAGAAGTTTTTAAGGAGACATATGATTTGCAAAATTTTCTCTGTGGTTCTTGGAGTCTTTTTCAGTGCAGAAATTTTTGTGTTTTTTTAAACTTTGAGGAAATTCAATTTATCAATTTGTTGTTTTATGGGTTGTTCTATAGTTGCATATAAGAATTCTTTGCCAAACCCGAAGTGACAAAGACTTTCTCTGACCTCCTTTGAAAAGTTTTCATTTTTTACATCAAAGTCTGCAATCTATTTTTGAGTGAATTTTTATAAATGGTGTGAAAATCCATCATTTTCTAATGATCTACTTTTACATATTTATTAAAAATCAGTTGAATTTACATAGGTAGTGATAAATTTATGTCCATTCATTGTATTTTTGTATTGATACCACACACTCTTTTGATTAGTCTTCTAACTTTAATTTCTTTTTCAAAGTTTCCTGTGTATCTATTTTCAGGCCCATATATTTTTTATATGCATTTTAGAACTAGTGTGAATTACAACGTAAGTGTCTGGTATTATTTTACTTGTGATTGTCTTGAATTACTAGGTCAATTTGGAATGGGCTGACTTATGAACACTATTGAGCCTGATGGTCTATTTCAAGTGCTAGATAGCAGATAGGCACAGATACTTATGCTTCTGTGCTAGGGGGCTCATCTTAAGTGCAGGAGCTAGGTGGAGCAAAAGCCAGAATCAGTAATTTTTACTTTATGTTTTAGAGTAGGAATCTACTAGCTCTTTCTATAAAGGGGCTCAATGCCATGAAAGTTATGCTCTAGGAAGGATGTGGACCATGTGTGTCACGTCTACACAATGGAGAAGAGCCCAGAGGGGTCCAGAGGATCCTTCAGGGTGGGATTAGATGAAGGCAGTGGGTAAAGAATAGGCAAATATCAAGAAAGACGAGTGGACTGGATTTGGGAAGAGAGTTAATAGGCAAGGTGAAAGTCGGAATTGGCTCTGGATGACTTGAAGGCTTTGAGGAGGCTTGATTGATAGAATGCTGGTACTAGGAATAGAAATAGAGATGACAGAAGATGAGCTTGTTTCAGAGCGAAGATGACAATTTTATTTTTAGGTGTTTGAGTTTTGAGGTGACAGTGGAAAACCTAAGTAGATATGTACAGCTGCTGGCTGAAAATATTTGACTGTATGGAGAGTTCAGGGCTCAGAATACAGATTTGGAGGACACGATGAAATTAATAGTTTGATTCATACAATTAGCAAATGATTGGCGTCTATCCTTTCTCAAATTCTTGGCAGTGTGATGCCTGTCCCGGGGAATCAAGTGAACAGATGATGCAATACAATTAGGCCAGGGCTAGGATAGTTATAACTGTTGAACAACGCAGTGCGGTGGAATGACGATCGACTCAGAGTTGGGGCACTTGGACAACTTTCCTGGAAAAGACATCCCCTGACCTAACCAATGAGTCATCAGGGTACCTGTATTTTACGACTTGACTCATTGCCATCAGGTTGATTTGAACTCATAGCAACTTTAAAGGACAGAATGAAACCATTTCCATGTGGTTTCCAAAGGTGCCACACGTTCCTCCTGTGAAGTGGCTGGTGGGTTTGAAGCACTGACTTTTAGGTTAGACTCAGAGCACTTTAACCCTTGTGTCACCAGAGCACCTTTATTTTTTTGAGACAAGTAGGGTTTAGTTAGGCAGAGAAACAGGAAAAGGATCTTAGGGACAGATTGGACAGTCTCTAAATGTGCAGAGGCAAGAAAGAGTATGATCTCTTTGAGATCTGGTTGGGGAAAGGAATCCAAGATAAGAGATAAAACTGGAGAGGAAGACAAGCTCATCAGTGGGACTCTTTGCAAGGTGCTTGGTGAATGTGAGGTGCTTTGAATAAATCCAGTAGATGCTCAAAGACGCTGGACTCCATCTGTGAGTAGTGAGGTTTGATGACTAAGTTTGGAATTTGTGTGATCAGATTCATCATTTAGAAAGAGTTCTGGCATTAGAGTGAGAAATTGATTGGGAGGGTGCATTAGTTTTCCAGGGCTACTGTAATGCAATGCTACAAATTGAGTGGCTGGTAAGAAAAGAAAAAGAAACTTTCCTGCAATATAGCTCTGTTGTCATATGACTATCTTTTTTCTACCTCTTCTGTGTCTCTTCTCTTTCATAAGACTACCACTTAGATCAGATAAGGGCATCACCTCCCTACTCTACTCTGGTAGAATAAAATTAAGAATAAATTCCCTCTAGGAACTTAATACAGTTTAAGTTAAACTTTCAGTCATCAGGGCAACTTTCTAAATTATGATAATCGAGAATTGTGTTTCATTTACCATTTCATTTTCTCATAGTCTAATGAAGAGACTTTCCTAAACCACAAAAACAAAACAAAATTTAAATAAAGAAAATAAAACTTACTTCTACTGTTTAGCATATTAGTTTATTTTTTAGCTCTCCATAAAGTCAGAGCTGGTGAGAAGCCAGCAGGATAGTGACTGTTGTTGTCAAGACTTTGCCCTATATTGTATCAGGCACTGCTTGGCAGACACCAAGATGGAATCAGCCTCAGTGCCTGAAGAAGATCATTCTGTCACATCTAGATTCAAGAAGCTGATTTCTCTGACACTTACTTTAATTTTTTAACCTTAATTTTGCCTTCCTGCTAATATTTTGAAATTGGAGTGATACGAATTAGCTAAGAGTATCAATGGTTTTTTTTAAAAGGCTATAATAGGTTCCATTTTGCAATTTTAGACCATTTTTAGGTAACTATCTCATTTGATACTCAAAAAATTACAGAAATCTTTGTAGGATGGATGTGATGTATAGGATCTTGCTAATATTTTAATACTGGGTGTGTTAACCTAGGTAGACTAGAGAAACAAATCCAGGGAGACACATATGTGTATGAGAAAGGGTTTTGTATAAAGAATAATTGTACATTCAGAAAACATCCCAGCCCAGCTCAGTCCAGATCAAGTCCATAAGTCTGATATTAGCCCATAGCTCCAATACCAATCTATAAAATCCTCTTCAGACACATGCAGTGATGCTGAATATAGGGAGATCATGGATCAGTGGGTGGGAAGTTTTTTGGATCCAGTGGCGTTGTCAGCATCTCAGCCCTGGCAGGGATCTTCACATGTCTATGCTAGCTCAGGGCGCCAGCCTAGCTTCATACGTCTTGTTAGCTCCAGGGAGTGAACGTATTTATCTCCTTAGTGCCTCCAAACGAGGTCAGCAAGTCATGACATGACTGACAAACTAAATTCCACTCCTTCACTCTCTTGAGTTTCAAATTGACAACAGACTTTGTAAATACCACACTGTAATTTCTACTGAAGGGGTAGAAGACTTGGTGGGGCAGTACTTCAAATGTTTGTCTGCAAACTGAAAGGTGGTAGTTGGAACCCCCAGTTGGTTCGTGAGAGAAAGGTGGTGCTATAGTCTGCTTCCACAAAGTTTTGGAGTTTTGGAAACCTTATGGGACAGTTCTGTTTTGTCCTATATAACCACCACTAGTTGAAATCAACTCGATGGCAAAGGGTCTGGTTTGGTTTACTGAGAGTGATGACATCTTATATTGTGGTACTAAATCAGGAAAAAACCAAACAATATCATACATATGAGTTGCTAGAATTCTCGAACCAGTAGAAAATCAATTAGTTGAAAGTTACGATTCATCGATGGTTGATATTTTTGTTCTATCATTAAAATATCATACTTTGAAAAAATCCCATCACATGGTAACTATAGTAATTTTAATGTCTATGAAATTGAGTTAAATATATGTGAAATAAATGAATTCATCAGAGAGGGCATTGGAAATGAAATTCTAATTGTATTCTTTTCTGAAAATGTAGTCTCAATTTACCAACAATTTTTAGGAAATGCCCAAATTCCAAGGATGTACTCACCTTTATTTCTGAGGTAGATGATTCTACCTTTGTTTCTTTGATTCTACCTTGTTTCAGATAAAAACAAGCAAGCTATACTTGAGTTGCTTTTGACATCATTTGAAGACATTCATAATTTTCCTGGGGTGTGTTTCAGTCTCTAGTTTATGTGTTCTTATAATTAACCAGAAATCTTCAAAAGAAAGACTTCTAGTTCAGGGCTCACATTAAGAGGAAGTAACTATGAGCAGAGTGCTTTTATTCCTGAAAGTAAGCAGCACACATGGGCTTCTGCTACAGCTGTTAGACTCTAGTGTGTGCTCTGATTTCTTTTCAGCTAAATAAAAATAGTAATATCACAAAG
Source organism: Nesogale talazaci (assembly GCA_004026705.1). Taxonomy (NCBI): domain Eukaryota; kingdom Metazoa; phylum Chordata; class Mammalia; order Afrosoricida; family Tenrecidae; genus Nesogale; species Nesogale talazaci. The sequence continues at coordinate 141,430 of PVJH01003054.1, read as the reverse complement.
GTGCACTGGCATACATGAGAATTCGCTCCTTTGGAAAGCACTATGTGTATAAATAAGACAAGAGCAGTCCTAAGTGGACTTTTCTAACCCTTGAAACTGCAAATTACAGGCGACCTTGCTTTTATCTTAAAGAGAGAAATCCTCCCCAATTCTGCTGGTACTCTTTCTCTCCTGGCATCTAGCCCTCGGGTGTCCTGCTCTGGTGCAGCACTGTGAGCCTGTTGATGCCCTGTTTGGAAGGAAAGAAGACAAATGGGACCTTTATGGAATACTTCCTGTATTCTAGATGATTTACCTCCATCCAATGACATTTTATACACACTTTAAAGAAAAATCCCCAATTCACAATATTTGCATTATTTCAGAATAGGTGATTCTGATCTTTCCAGATTTTGCTGACAAATTCCTCAGGTAAATTTCCTATACACCCTAACTCTTCATTCTGCAAACCTCCATGCCCACTCCATCTGAGTTGCATGAGTGGATATCTTGACTTTTCTTGGTCCAAAGGAGAGGCTGGCTCCTGTCCAAACTGGCATGGTAAGAAGTTGAATACAGGTCTGTTGGACTTCCAAACCCAAGTGCATCCCTGAATAGAAATGATGATATGAACACATACACTCTATAAATTTTTCTAGGTGCACAATTACCACTCCCTCCTTCCCCCACAATTAGCAATGTTCTCTCCTCCTCTCATGCTCATGCCAGGTTTATAATTTTAGTAGGGGGTAAAAGTTCACCTGCAGAGAGGAAAGAAATTGAGGAGGATCTGATTTTAAATACTATTTCTGATATTGAAAGGCTAATATGTGTAATTCTCCATACACATATTTGCATTTTATTTATTTTTAAGAGCATTAAGTTTTATTTATTTAGTGTTTCATAAGAAGTGATGCAGACAGAAGGAGGCTGCAGAAGTTCTCACAAGATAGACTAACAGGCGCTTACAATTTCCCACTTCACATATAATAAATGTGCTAAAACCACATACAATTTCTATTCAAAAAACTTTCCCATGCTTACCTTAAGTAGATTTTAAATGGCATGCTCCAACAGATTCACTTTTGTAACTGAGAGATTCAGTTTTGCAGTTACAATATCAAAATTTATTTTCTTACTCTGAGTTACTATGGAGTTGTCCATAGATCTGAATTTTCACCTCTTTTCGAGCATTGCAAAGTAGGAGCATGACAATGACATATTAAGGATACTTGACATAGTTGCTTAATCCTTTAAGATCTGTGAAACCTATATTCCTATAGGCAAGTATGACTCACGGTCATAACAGATCTGCAATGTCAATGAGCAAAAGAGAATTCCTCTAAGTTGGTCACAACCTGGCAATTGTAGACGGGTCATATTTTTCCCCAATATTAAGAATTGTTACCATTGAATGTCTCATTAATTCTGAGTACAAGCCAGGAAGTTTACATACATTGTTTTATTATTCCTAATACAGCACTGCTAAGTGAGTAAGGCAGGGGAAGCTCAGAGAGAATAAATCTCTTGATGAAGGTCCTGCAATGAGAAAACCTTCCTGACTGAACCAAAAACTCATCGGGGCCCCAGTTGGTGAAACTTTCTACTTTTGCATCACCAGCAGCTTCACAAATTCTGGACAAGTGTATAGAGCCAGTCTTTTCATGTGCATGAGAAACTTTTCATAACTTTCATCACAGTCATCAGCGACTGATGGCGCTCTTGTGCGTTGAGGGCCTAGCCGGTGTCGGCGTTGCAGCACCAGCTGGTGCACTATCAAATATCTCATCGTTAGGTGCTGCCAGGTTGTCCTGACTCATGGCAATCTCACAAGAGAACAAAACGTGAGTCATTGTGTCAACTGCCTGACATAAATGTTGCCTTTGCTGCCTATCCATCTCATTGGGGGCTTCCCCTCATTTAATATAGTACAGATTCTCTTTTTTCTTTGCGTATGCAGATCATTTTATTGGGGGCTTGTACAATTCTTATCACAATCCATACAGCAATTGAATCAGGCATGTTTATACCTATGTTGCCTTCATTCTTTTCTAGACATTTACTTTCTACTGGGCCCTCTGCGTCAGCTCATCCCAAGCCCCACCCTCATAACCCTCTGATAGATTGTACCTGGTTATTGTTTTCATCTCTCACACCGACAGGTATCTCCCTTCCCCCACACTTTATGTTGTTCTTCCCTTTGTAGGAATATAGTGTGCTACTGTACCCTGGTGAGTCAGCCCTTCCCTGTGGCCCCTCTGTGGGGGAATGTTCCATTGTCTGCAGATGGGCTTTGGATCTCTGCTCCAGCCTCCCGCATTCTCAACAGTATGTTTCTGTTTGTTATGTGTCTCTGATGCCTATTACTCGGTCCCTAGGACACCTCATGATCGCAGTGGCAGTGTGCTTCTTCCATGTGGACTTGCTGCTTAGCTGCTGAATGGTGGCTTTCAATCCTTTAAGACCCCAGATGCTCTATCTCTTAGTAGCCAGGCACCATCTGCTTACGTCACCACATTTGCTTATGTGCCCATTTTGTCTTCAGCGATTGTGTAGGGAGGGTAAACATCTCAGACTGCCAATTGATTAGAACAAATTGTTTTTGTATTGACGGAGTATATGAGCAGAGGCCCGAAGTCCATCTCTTACTTCAGTATATTGCTGAATAAATATATGTACATGGGCCAATACCTCTATTTTTGTGGATTAATGTATTTACATATGTACACTACTATGTTTGTACCTCTGCCCATTGCTTTGCTTCCATGGTCCTTCCTCTATTTCTGTTTACCTTCCTCCTGCCCCACTGTCACTTTTCCCTTATTTCCGCCTCTTGGTAACTCCTCTCAGCTAGTTTGCTGGTGCTCTGACCACTCCACCCCCTTTGATCCCTATTTCTTCCTTGTTATTGACTCCAACACCTCAGTTGCTGTCCTGTCCATGGAGCAGCCTGCTCACCGCCCTCTTCCCCCACCACCCTCACCTCCCAGGTCTCCCCAGGACCATTGGTCTCACTGCTCTCTCCTCAGGCGTGCCTTCTAAGCCTAACCTATATAGGTAGGCACACCAACTATGACATAGCCCAAACTGATTTAAAAAAAAAAAGGAAAATAGTAAATAAATAAGAAAATTAAAAGAAATCTAAAGAGAGAATATATATACAAAAATCCTGGATCTGTTCACTGGCCTTCAAGAATGTCCTGAAGTTGCCCCTTCCAGCCTGGATCCGCCGGTCCCCACGCCCCCCGGTGCTTCGTAGCTCTGCCTTGCTCTAGCTACTGATCTAGCATGCTCCCTTCTTAGTTTGCTCCATTTTGGGAGGGGGTTTCAGCACTGCCTCCCCACCATGTGACTCCAGAAATGTCCTCTGTCGCAGTCTGCTCCAGAAAGGGGACAGTGTGGCACTGTTGTTGGTTGCCTATCCCCTCTGTGTCCCATTAGCTCCCTGCAGGGATGTCATCCTTTGAGCCTGGTGTGCCAGCATGGGGTGCAGTCTGGCTCTCTCTCTTCCTCCAGGTGTGGGTGTGACATGTTTGGTGTTGGCCCCTCTCCCCAACCTGTAGATTCAGTGCTGCTCTCTGCCACACCCACTTCTAGGGAGGGGGTCAGTTTGGCTCTGGTTGCGGCCATCCCTGTATTTCTCTTTTCATGCATTTTCCCATATGTATTTGCTTTTTAAAAGAGGAGTCTTGTTGGCAATAATGATAGTTTTCTCAGCCATCTTCTCAGCTCTCAGCCATCTTCTGAGGAGTGACTGCAGGGTTTAAACTCTAGGCCTACTGATTAGTCAACCAATGCCTACCCCTGGAGCCAGCAGGGACCCTTCACTATAAGACCATCTGGGCTACAGCTAAAGAGAGGTAGAAATTCTTGGTGTGGACACTGCACAGTGGCAGTACTGGTCCAGGTTTCAGTGAATATCTGTAAGACCGTATGAATAGTAGGGAACCCAGAAATATCTAACACTATTACTAGTGCTAGAAGCCCAGAAAGAATGTTCCTTAGAAACAAGGATGGCAAGACTTTGTCTCACATGCTTTGAACATGTTACCAGCAGAGATCAGTCCCTGGAAAAGGTCTTCATGCTTGGCAAGTACCAGGAGAGCAAGAAAAAGGAAGACCTTTGACAAGATAAATTGACACAATGGCTTCTACACTGGGCTCAAGCATAACAATCATGAAGATGGCGCCAAGCAGGCCTGGGGCTTGTTTCATTCTGTTGTAAGTAGATAGGCCCACTAAGAGTTGGCACCAACTTTATGGGTCACAGTGAGTTGTGCAAATATCTTTTGTAAGATAGTTCAGTTTTGCTGACTTTGTTGGTAATAATAATAACTGAGTTTCTTAAGCGTGGACTCTGGTCCACTTTTTAAAAAAGTTTGAGATACTTTACAGATTCACCTGATACAAGATAAGATACTTAAGATAAAAATCAGCTGAAGAAAGCAAACACTTCAGAAATTTCATTGGATCATTTTCTGGAAGTGACAGGAAATAACAACATTGGTATATAAAAGTCTTAATTTTGACAACTAAAAGTATACACTTTACTTGTAGAGATAATATATAAATTGATTTCTTCTTTTAAAACCAAATGTTTTGTCTCTGTCCATTTATGTTCAGAGTATAGAATACCAAATGAAATTAGAAAATGTATTTAACCAGATTTATAAAAGATACTCAAGCCTGTTCATAAAGGGTTTGGATTTTGATTCTCTATAAGGACAGAAGACACAACACAGTGAGTAGCTTTCAATGACAGTCTCAACTGGCCTCTAATTATCAGTATATTGCTCTAAACAGGCAACCACAGTCTAAAATACAGCTATTAGTTGCATGCATTGAGTTCTGTGTATCATAAGCTTTCTGTATTATTTTCTCAAAATCACTGCCTTGCTTTTTAAGATTTTAATACATATTCCTTTCCAAGCTACTAACTTAGATATTGGCTAAAGAAACAAAAAGTAGAAGACAGATGAATGAACTCTCTATGTCCTTATTTTTCTTTTTTGGGTAGTTTGTATTCCTTGTCATGGGGAATTTTATAGTAGGGAAAGGGTCTCTTGGCCTATCTCCTAATGTAGAAACAGATAATCTATGGAATCTTATAAAAGTGAATGAAGGTCAGTGGAATAATCATTTCTGAACTCAGACTAAGTCTAGAGACTGGCACTGATAGAGGTCAGTGATTTAGTTGGCTACTGCATAGAACAAATCACCTTTAAACTTAGTAACTTAAAACAGTATTCACTTTTACCGAGGATAGTTCTTAGACTGGGCTAGGTTCAGTGGCTCAGGTGAGAGGGAACAGCAGGGGCCGAATCGTCAGAAGGGCTCTGAGCACACAGTGTGGTGTTTTTCATCCTATTTCTGATGCCTCTGACTTTTTAAAATAGTTCTCCACAGAGTGAAGTCCAAGAGCACAGATGACGTTGCATATCTTTTTATGATCAATCTTCTGAAATGCATTAACACTTAAATCACATTCCATCGGCCCAAAGTGGGTGATGGCCCCACACAGGTTCAAGAGGAGGGAATTTATACCAGAGTATTAAATTCGGAAGGCATGCTTTACTAGGGAGTTAAGTCTGGAGATTAGCAACCTAGAAAAAAAAACAAGAATTTTGTACATAGATAATTGGTTTTTTGGTAAATGCCCATCATGATTCTGACGTGATCTCCAAACTGGATTAGATGCTGTGAGCCTACTCTTGGTAGTCACAATCTATCAGCTGTTCCTGCAACACATGTAAAGAGGGTACAGAGGCTGAAGCAGGGAGAGGAAGAGTCTGGTTCCTGGTTGGAATTCACTACTTTAGAGCTAGACAAGCCAGTCCTCTAAGAGGGATTATCTGATAGCCACTCAAGGAGAAGCTTGTTTCCCCAATCAACTGAGGAGTGCTTCTGTGGTTCTGTGCTGGGATAACTTCCTGTGTCCAGAGTGCTTCTGTGGTACTATGCTGGGATAATTTTATGTGTTCGACAGTCGACAGCAAGAACAAAACAAGACACAGAGAGATAAAGTCCCGTTTGTGACATCCACTCAAATTTCAGTAGAGTGAAGTTTATTTATCTGATGAACTTGTTGACACCTTGGATTTCCTTTAGAGTTCTGAAGGTGTGAGATTCCTATGTAGGGGGAAGCAAGGGGTGAGAACAGTCCAGACTGGAAGGTACTTTCCAGAGACAGTATTTCATACTCTCCAATACCCACTATGTTTCTCATAGATCATCTGTGTATTTTTTGTCAAATTTTAAAATTTGCATATCACATGTTTATTTCATTTTTATATGGTGTCAGAAAAGCCCTCATGGAGCAATGGTGAGGTTGGCAGGTGGCTATCTGGGAAAAAGAGCTGGTGATTGCCTTATGGAAAAAGGACAGCCTAGAAAACCCTTCGCGAGGTTGCTCCATTCTGTCACATGGGCTTGCGATAACCCGGTGTTTACCAAGTGGACACTACTGTCCCCATGGGGTCACTCGGACAGTCTCGTGTAGCTGCAAAAGTGGATCAATTAAAATATAAATGCCATCCTGTTTTAACAACCCATAATCGCAACCCTTTAGAATGGAGGTAACTGCCTCTGCGGCTTCCCCAGACTGTAGCTCTTCGAGGGAGTAGAGCGCCTCCTTTATCTCCTGCAGAGTGCCTGGAGGGTTTGAACTGCTGACCACCCCATCACCCATTGTGACACCAGGGCTTCTGCAGGAACAGATGCCTACACCCAACCCTGTGATGGGGTGTCGCACAAACGTCTTTCATTTCCAGGAGGGCACTGTGTCACTTTCCCCCCTGAAAGGTGGGGAGCAGTTGGCCATATAAGGTTGGGAGCCCTATGCCTAGCTGAAAATGGACCTGCTCTCACTCAACAACAATAGTACATGTATATAAAACAGAATGTTTGGCAATTCAGCAGTTTTTGCAGATATGTTGGTGGCATTTGATTACATGAGTTTCTCCATTCAATTGTGAAAAATAATAATTATAGGCAGGACAATATTAAATACCGCACGGTCTTGAAATGAGTGAAATTGCAGCTTTTTGCTTTTGGGGGCGGGGCATTAGGAAAGATTTGAGATGGTACTCTATCCTAATCAAAAGTAAAGTTTTGTAGTGCGAATAGGAATGACGTCGCACCCCGCCTCCGCCCCGTCCCACCTGATTGTGCTGGGTAGAAGTTCCAGACCTGCTGCTAAGGCTGTGTGTGGTGGACCACTTGGTGGCCTTCCTGTGAAGTGGCAGCCATCAACTGACAGGTGAATCTCCTCGTCTGGAAGTGTGGGGCTGCCCTACTGTCACCTCTCCAGGCCTCAGAGAGGTCTTCAGGTGCCCAGGGCAGCGGCCTGGGCTTCCTGTGGAAGCAGGAGATGTCTCCACAGTGTCTGAGGTGGTACCATGGCTGAAGGAGCAGTTGCCCGCCCCTCTTTCCACCAACGGATTCTCTCACCATTTGTGGCAGTCATGTGCTTATGTTAATTTTATGATTGAAATATAGGGGTGGAGTCTAGCCTGTTAATCTGGAGATAGCCATTGAGTAGCCAATGAGGCCTCTATGTGGGCATGGCTTTCTCCTGAGATTTCTGGGAAATCTCATGATATTTCCCTCATGAAGATGAGAAGCTATCTTCCCTAGTTGTTGGGAGTTAGTCTCAGAGACGGACAAGACAAGATGGCAGCATCAGAGAAGCTGGAGGAGCTGGCTGAGAGACCACACGGCTTTGCCCTGATGGAGCCAGACCTCTGAAGCTGGGGTGGCCACATGGAGACCTCTGCCAGCGATTAATTGCGTCTGCTGTTGATGGACCCTGAGCCCTGGAAGCAAGGAGCCATGTGGAGACCCATGCCAGCGCCAGGATTCTGCACCCACTGACCTGTGACTTCGTGAGTCGGAAGGGGACTTTATAGACTGATATCGGGCATATGGGTTCATATCAGACTTATGACTTTGAATTGGACTCAGCCCAATGTCCTGTTCCTCTTATATATAAACCTTTCCCTTATATCTATATGCGTGTCTATGAAATTTGTTCCTCTAGTCTACCCGGACTAACACACTGTTGATCTTCAGTCCAGGGGGCGAGTTCCAGAGCTGTGACCTGGGGCCCCTAGACACACACACACACACACACACACACACACATTTCAGGGATAAGACCCTAAAGTGCATCTTTCCTAATTTTAAACCATGCTGTATTCCCTTGTTTTGTTTGCACAACTGCTTCTTGGTCCATTTACAAATTCCATATGAGCACAGTGAAGTATCCTCAAATTACTACTCTTTTCAAGGTTATCTATAGTCTTGAGACTATAGTCGGATGCCTTGGCATAGTTAATAAAACACAAGTAAACATACTTTGGTATTCTCTGCTTTTAGCCAAGATCCATATGACATCAGCCCTGGCATCTCTAGTACCATATCCTCTTCTGAATCCAGTCCAAATCTCTGGCAGGTCCAACTCAATGCTTGCTTTTTTCTTAAGTCCTTTCAGCTTCAGAGATGCTCAGCATGCTTTTCCCTTTTAGTCTTTTAACTATGTCTTCACACATTTCATTATAATGTTTAACTTTGTCTTCTCAAGTTTCCCTTTGAAACTTCCTTTTCAGCTCTTTGACTTCATCATTTTCTTCATTTGCCTTAGCAAGCCTGTGATTATGAGCAAGTTCTAGAGCATCCGCTCACATCCACTTTGATATTTTATTTCTCTCTTGTCTTTCTAATGTATTTTTGTTTTCTTCATGAATGATGCTCTGATATCCTCTCACAGGTCTTCAGGTCTTCTGTCATTAATGTTCAATGCATCAAATCTGTTCATGAAATTCAGCTGAGATAGACTCAAGGTAAGATTTTGGCTCTCATGGAGGGCATTTTAATTTTCTATCACTTCAACTTAAACTTGCATATGAGCAACTGATGATCTATCTCACACTCAGTCTCTGGCCTGATGTTAGCTTATGATTGAGTTTCTCCATTTTTCCTTCCCACAGATGTAGTCAATTTTATTTCTGTGTATTCCATCTGGAGAAATCCATGTGTGGATCCTTTAGTGTGGCTGAAAAATTTTTGCTATGATGAAAGTTGGAGGTCTTGCAAAATTCTATTAGGCAATCTCCAGCTTCATTCCAGCCCCAAGATTATATTTTTCAAGTACTGTTCCTTCCTCTTGATTTCCAATGTTTGCATTCCAAATGCCAATAGTTATCAATGCACTCTTTATATATTTGATCAATTTCTGATGGAAGATACTGGTAGAACCCCTCAATTTCTTTATCATTAGTTTTTGAGGCTGGTGAAAAACTTTGAACCAGTTTTAATGGTTGGATTTCATTGATGGTGGGTACTTATACTCCTGTCACAGACAGCATCCTATCACAGGTAGTAGTACTTCAACATAGATCTTAAGATACCTTTTTTTGACAGTAACAGCAACCCCATTCTTATCGATTCTGTTACTCCTGGCATAGTAAACCATACATTTTTCAGATTTGGACATGGCCCCAAACAGTTCATTTCAGCTCACAAATACCTACAATATCAATCTTTATATGGTCCACTTCATTTTGGATGAATACCAATATTACTGTGTTCATACTTTACCTATTCCATGTTCTGATGATTAATAGTCTTTCGTAGCTGCTTTTTTCTTTTTTGAGTTGTGTTCCATCAGCAAATGAGAGGCTTTGCTCCATACATGTCACTGTGGTCAACTCTAAGAAGCAGCTCCTCCTCAGTCACAGTTCAAGAGCATTCTGGGCCAAGGGTCCCATCTTCTGGCACTATTTCTGACGATGTTCTGCTTCCCTTCATTAGGCCAGGGGTCCTCAAACTACGGCCTGCGGGCCACATGAGGCCCGCCAAGGACATTTATCTAGCCTGGCAGATGTTTTGACTGCCACTGCTGTCCTGCTTAGCAGCCAACTCATCCCAGGCCTGCAGTGAATTTGTTCATAGTTTTTTTTTAAACTATAGTCCGGCCCTCCAACGGTCTGAGGAATAGTGAACTGGCTCCCTGTTTAAAAAGTTTGAGCACCCATGGTGCTTAAACCTTCAGTATCTGACGCTGTTGCAATGCCATGCACAAGGTTTACAGCAGTTACTGCCTTCAAATTGGGCAGCCAATTCCTTCTTTTGTTCTTAGTCTGGAAGCGCTACTAAAACCTGTTCACACTGAGAGCCTGTTGGCATTTGAAATACCAGTGATATAGCTTCCAGCATCACAGCAACACTATAAGCCACCCCAGTCTGATAAACTGACAGACAATTGGTGGTCATCAAAGTTACTGTCAGAAATTCACCAAAAATTATAATTTTACTTTTAAATGTTAAGTTTTATTGAATATAACTCACATAGTATATAGCTCAATAATATTATATAGCTAAATATTACATTATATAGTTCAATAGTTCAGACATGTTAACAACAGTTGTGCATTCATCACAATCAACTTTAGAACATTTTCTTCTTTCTTGTCCTTATTATTCTTCATTCCACCAACCTCCTCTACCATAACCCCAAGAAACCATTAATCCTGTTGATATCTGTATGGATTTACCTATCCTGGAAATAATAAAAGAAAATCACACAAAAACAAAAAACAAGCAAGCAATCAAAATCCCAACAATAATAACAAAATAGAATAGTGTTAAAAATATAACAGAGCAACTATGTAAAGTGTGTTTTTTCTTTGCATGTATTATATTCTATAAGATGGACTGTTAATATTAAATTAAAGATATTAAAGGAAGGACCGGAGCCTTAAAAACCCTCCAGAGTCCTTACCCCTCAAACTTAAGCACTGGTCTAAGTGCTTAAAAGAGGGGAAGTGAAGCTGAAACTGACAAATTACTGTGTCACACAAACTAATTTCAAGCCAATAGTAATAATGATAGTAACAATAAGAAAGTAATAGAAAGTAGAGCAAATTTAAAATGGGTCAAAAGTGAGAACAAATGATGAGATTGTAAGTTTTAAGAAAAAGATTGCAAGTTTTAACCTAACTGCTGTACATCCACACTAGTTCACTGTCCCATGTATTCTCTCTGATAGTCCCCTCCCTGGTCAAGGGTTAGAGGGGTTTCATCAGAGGCTTTAAGTGAGCTTTCCTCATCATTGGTAGGCTTCTATAAACTGATTGCTCAGAGTTGAAGCTTTGATATCATTTCCTCTTCCAGTCTTGAATTTTAGTAATTAAAATGCTTGGTTCACATAGGCTCGTGTGCTCTTCTGAAACAAGATTGCTGCTTGTTTCAAGGCTGCAGAAGTGAGTCTTTCGGAGAGCCGAGCACGTCTGATTTTTTCACCACACGTTGCTATTGTACCCATATCTTCAATGACCTCTTAGTCAAGGAAAGTATCAAGTAGGGCCACATCATAAGAACCAACTGGCTTTAGCTTAGGGTTATGATTAAGTGTCAGCTCAGAATTCCTCGATCTATCCATGGTTATGTAAGTCTGTGGTCCACTTTAGAGATATCATTCTTCTTTCATTGGGGCATATTATAAACCACTCCCTTGGGGCATATGATGATTGTATTGATAGTATCTTTAATTTAGGTAATGTTAAAGAATTTTAAATACTCTTTATGAACGAAGAGTATACATGATTAGGATAGCTTTTCAGACCAAAATATGTGAATGAATGACCTGTATAGATTCAAAATTATAGGGCTGGACACCAGTTATCCCAACAACAAAGTTTGGTGGCAGAAGCAGCAGTGTCAACCGCTCTCATTCACAAAGGCAGACCGTGCCTGCCAAGACATGTCATGGAAAAGCAAAAGCAGCATAAAACAGGAAACATGTGACCACCATTCATTGGGCAAACTCAAAACCAGATATTTGAAGCATCATCCAACAACCTCCAAAGAATAGAATGTTAAAACCAAAGAAGCATCTGGGCTAGTCACAGGTGAATGAGTAGCAACAAGATGAATTTAATGAATGTATTGTGTATTCGGTCTCTTGGTCCATGATTTCAGGAGCGAAATATAAGGGAACAAGTGAGGAGCAGAGTGTGTTAAGGAGAGAGGAAAGGGAAAAGAGGGGGAGAACTTAAAGGAAGAATATAGAAAAATATAGAGACAGCTAGTGTTGGGTGTGGGAAGCTGTAATTGCTGTCACACTACTCTTCTACATTTAAATTCTCAATGTAAAGCTATATGCAAAGTGTACATGTCTCCTTTTTCTAGGACAGAGAAGCAGAGGAAAATGAAAGAGTCAGAGAGGGGTACCTGGTATCCACACAGGAGCATGAAGGACCTATCTTTGGATTGGGCTCATCCGCATGCTTTTGAAGACCGTAGTCTTGCTGGTGAGAGTGCATATCCATCGTCTGACAAGAAAAGTAACTTTTGTGTTGTTAGGACTCAGCAACATAAAATTCCTGTTTATTGTTGGACAACATTGTTTCACACATACATCAAACAGACCAATAAAAAATAAATAAAATAAACAGCAACTTCATAAACAAAAAAGGAAGAAGAAACCTTTATCTTTGGCCTTTTTAACCATCCCCTACAAACCAACTACTTATTGTACAGCTAAGTACACACAGGAAAACAGTAACTGGAATGTTCAGAATAAGATTGTACTTTTTGTTGTTGTTTTTGCTTTTTTTAATACGTTTTTCTTTCTCTCCTTTGAGATAATAATGATAAGGTCACACCACAAGTCAAGTCAGAAGGAGGACAGAGAATGCTCCAAAGGCTGATTTGGTTATCTGTGATCATTAAAAATGACTGACACCTAACAATATGTATAAAAATATAAAATGTAAATAAAAAAACAAACATATTATCCTCTTTAAAGCACTTGTAAGAAAAAAAAGGCAGGGGCTGGGAAGTTTTGGGTTTTTTTTTGCCTCCCCTGTTGTGAATTCACGCTGTGTTTTGGTGGGTGGCGGTGAGCGCGTCTCTGCGGTGGGTGGCGCAGCCCAGGTGGGCGCATGCATCAGACTCTCTACTCCAAGGTGATCACGTTTAGATTCTGAGACAGGAAGTGCAGGGTGAATAGGTCATGGTGACCTAGTGTTTTTGTTTTGTTGTTTTAAGGTGAACTTTTGCTTTTGCTGTGTAGTCCTCGTCAGTCTTCTGCTTCCTGGTGTCAAATTGTCACCCTCATCCTCTTCAGCTGCCTGTTTGCCTGCAGCTGCCTCAGCCTCTGCAGTAGTCATTGATCTGCGTCAGTTTGAGCACTGGGAGTGGAGAGGTGGAGTCTAGCCTGTCAATCTGGAGATAGCCAAGGAGACCTCTGTGTGGGCATGGCCTTCTCCTGAGAATTCTGGGAAGTCTCGCACTATCTCCCAATTGGAAGTGAAAGACAAAACTCAGTCCCTTGGGATGCTGGACTGACAAGACAAGATGGTGGCCTGCTGATAGATCCTGAGTCCTGGAACCTGGAGGAGCCGGAAGAAAAGCCACATGGCTTGCTCTGATGGAACCAGATCTCTGGGGCCAGAGAAGCCACAGAGAGACCACTGCCAGCGCTGATATAGTTCTACCGCCAATGGATACTGCAGATGGACCCTGAGCCCTGCAAATGAGGAGCCATGGGGAGACCCCTGCCAGAACTGGGATGCTTCTACTGTCACTGGATACACAAGGTTCTGCACCCACTGCCCTATGATTGTCCTGGTGTCATTCCATGTGCTTTGTGAGTCGGAAGGAGACTTTATAGACTAATATAGGACATATGGGCTAATATCAGACTTATGACCTTGGACAGGACTGGGTTGGGATGTTTTCTCAGTGCTCCATTCCTCTTGTTTATAAACCTTTCCCTTATATCCATATGTGTCTATGAATTTATTTCTCTAGTTTATCCCGACTAACAGAGCCTCCTAATCTTCATCTTCTTCATCATCACCTTCCTCCTCTTCTCCACCTTCTTCCTCTTCTTTGTCTACCTTGTTGTCATCCTCCTGTTCCCCATTTTCCTCATTAGCATTCCCATTAGCGAGGGCATCTCTTCCAGTCTCCGCCTCTTCCACAACCTCCTCCTTCTCCTTTAAGTCCTTGGTGGTGACCTCAGAGCTGGTGTCCACAGGCGCGTCTGATATGGTGGGGCATGCTGGGGATCCCGTACAGCGGATTACAAAGGAGGCAAGTTCGGCGGAGAGAGCAGCCTGAGTCTGCAGTGGAGGAGGTGGCTGCAGCAAACCGAACCCAGGAACAACGCAAAGATGGGTTTTTAGAGCAGCCAGTGAGTGAAAAGTAATTTTTTTTTTTATGGAAAGAAACTCATTTCTGAAAACTCTCATTGGACTGTGATTTAGAATGTGGCTTTGGAGGCAAGCCCTGTCTTTTCCAGTTATCTGCTGAGTAAGTTCATCCTCTTTCTGCCTCAGCTTCTCCATCCATGAAATGGGACAGCAGTAGAATACGCCTCCTGTGGTTAGGACAAGGATTGCATGGAATATGTGTGCTAGGCCTAAGCATGTTAAAGTACGACCACAGTGCAGTGTTGCTGGTGTTATTTTACTATGTTTTTATTGGTAGTAATAAAACACACCAACTGCCCCTCTTCTTATTCTTTAATATTGTTTTCTTCCCAATGCCCCATGAATATGCTGTCTGGCTGTAAAATAATAAAAATAAAACTTTTTTTTTTACAGTAATGTTAATGAAAAAATTCACTCACTCACTCACTCACTCACTCACTCACTCACTCACTCACTCACTGCCGCTGAGTCAGTGCTAACTCAGAGGGAGCCCCAGTGGGTTTCCTAGATTGTAACTGTTTTATCGGAGAGTAGAGAGTCCAGTCTTTCTCCTGCGGAGCTGCTGGGTGGTTTCAAACTGCCCACCATGCAGATCGCAGCCCAACGTGTAACCACGACACCCCCACAGCCCCTTGTAAACCTTCCTAGGGGACCACAAATGAAAATGGTTTAACGGAGACGCAGAGTTTACTCAGATATCCTGGCTAAGTCGCACAGCATTTTTCCGTTTTCTTACCTCTTACCGAGCTCTCATTCTTGACTCCACTGTCCCTGCCCTCAGAGTGACAGGGTTTTCGGTGGTGCGCCGGGCTGCCCGATTAAGATGTACTGAAGTTACTTATATGCAGAAATAAACTCGTTTTCTCCCCTCTTATCCTTCCTGTATAATGGCACATTCTGACTAATTACATTATGCTCAGCGATTCTCCAGGGCCCCCTGGCTAACAAGGAGAAGCCGTGTTACAGGACATGTGCTTTTCCGCTTTAGTGGATATTGTTATCCACGGACCCAACACTGAAACTGAACCAACAGTCCAGTCCCAAACGTGCACGACCCCTGGTCGGCGGTGGCGCTGGTGTCTGAGTGGGATTAGCGCGCCGTTTCCCTACGCCCTTTCCCGTACCCCATCGAGAAAAGCGCTGCGCTGAAATCCCAAGGAGATGCTGCTTGACTTAAGCCCTGTGAAATTCTAACCAGAAGTTAATAGAAAGGAGAAACCAAGCTTATCAAATGTTCCTTGAGAGCACTGGTCTGTTTCACCTGTGGTAATTGGCCGCGTTCAGGCCGTACTCTGACAAGCTACAGGAAGTTGCCAGAAAGGACTACCAATAAATAACCCAGTGCTTTGGAAAATACCACCTTTTGTGCTCTCTGGTATTGATTTAAATGAGGCTCGAGAAGAGGGGAGGAGGACAGAGGGCTGGTAAGTGCATTGGAGTGAATTTTGGGGGAAGTAATAGCTGTCGGTTAATTGCAAGAAGAAGTTTTATGCTGAGAGGTTGCTAATTGGGTGAAGGACACTATGTAGAACGAAAGTTTCTATTAAAGCGGGGCAATCGAGAAAGAAGCCAAGGAGGGCGCATGTATTACCGTCTCTCTCAGGCACAGACAATTTCACCTCTTTAGTGGAGCATTTAGTGGAGGCGGGTGGGAGAAAGCGAGCCAGAAAGAAGGGAAAAGCCCACAGGTGTTCTTTTAATTTCAATGGGACTTTTGGTAGTGTGACCAAAACTGCTTAGGCTGCAGGGCCTTCTGCTAAAAGGGCACAAAACCATCCTCTGGAAAGGTGTCAGGAATGAAACTGTTTATGGCATAAGTAGGAAGATGAATCTTAAATAGCTTACTCGGAAAATCTGATATTAAAAAATAAGAAAAGCCATTGGACCGTCTCCGGTGTGTTTCACAGGCATCCAGCAGCCCATGTTACTGCCACCAAGCTGGGTGGTCATCTGCCCAGAACAGTCCCCCTCTGGCTTGGTGCGCATGGATGAAATGGACATGTGGGAGTTGAGTGGTGCTCCCGGAGGACCAGAGGACTGGAAGCCGTGTGGCTTTAGTGGCTGTGAAGACCTTGGCTGCTCTTGAGGGCAGAACAGAAGTAAGTGTGAGGAAGACAAGGCCAGGACACATCCCACCTGCCCCACAGTCACATCGTTGCTCACCAAGAATAGAGAATAAGCCAAATAGCAATTTCTGGACTTTGTTTATCCCAGACCTAATGTCTCTTTGGACCATCAACTCAATTTGGGGGGTTTAAGTTTCATGTATATATATTACAAGGTAAAGGGGGTACCCTTGACTTCTAAGCAAGGGAAAAAAAGCTCGAGAATTGAGTTTCAAGATACTGTTACAATTTTCAGCAGCTAAGTACTAGCTAGACACTGCTTCTGTATCTGGGTGTGTTGGTGGGTAAGAGCTGGCAAGCAGAGATGGATATAAGACTCCTTCTTCCTGGAAGGGAAGATCCATGTGCTGGGAAACCCAGTCCAAGTTGTGCCACTCCTCCGACAGTCTTTGTTACACCCTTCCTTTGAGAAGGTTTCACACGTGAAGCCCTCTCTCTGATTTCCTATTAATTTAGGCACAGCTGAAATGCCTGTCTGACAGCGTCTTGTTCATCGCTGTGTCATTTTCAATCTCAGCGAATATCAGAAGCAAATGATTTCCCTGTCTTGCAGGAAGCAGCACGGGAGGAAGTGGGAGGACAAGGATGAGGAGCGGATCTGTTGTAAGGAGAGGAAGACGCTCCTGTTATCCAAGGCTTAATCCTAGCAAGGTCTGGCCCCAAGCCAGGAGCTTTGCCCTTTGTCAGCTGCAGTGACACCACAGTTCCTTGGAGGATGGGGAGAACGTGCTCAGGATAACAAAGAAATACATGTAAATAAGAAGCCACTGGCGTTTGTGCCATTTTGACGGCTCACCAGTGTCCATTTGTTGAACTCTGCCTTAGTGAAGCAATGGGAATAGTCTCTGACCTTTTGTTATAAGCAAGAAGACCAACTGGGGGCCTGAAAAGTACATAATAGCAAACCGGCAATAATATTAACAATAAAACTTTTGAGAAATGAGCTTCTTTGTCTCTTTCTGTTCTATTTCTCATCCATGGCCATGGTTCGCTGGGTTGTTCAGAGGGCATCTCCGTTCTCTCCTTCCTGGGACCCACATGGTAGATGAGAGGCTGCCCCCAGAGGAGAGGGCCCTTCCTGGAGCTTGCTGGAGGAGTTGATTCTTTGCTTCCGAGTCCTTTTAGCCAATTAAAACTAATAGTCACCAGTTAGGAGAGTATGTTCAGGGAGCACAGATGATATCTTCCTGAAGTTTATCATTTGATAGAGATTACATACTACTGTGTACAGCTGCTACTTTCTTGGAAATAGTGATAAATTTTTTCTGATTGTAAAAAGAATACATGATTTCTAAAAAAAAAAATTATGCAGGAAAAAATAGAGTGGGTTAAAAGTCATTCATAATCCCGATGCCATAAGGTAGATGTTATTGCTAAATGCTACTGAGGCCGTTTTCAACCCCCTGTGACACAGAAGAGCTAGTGCATGGATTCTAGAGTGTATCTTTATGGGAGCAGATTGGCGGGTCTTCATCCTTTGGAGGCACTAGGGTAGGTTCAAGCCATGGAAGCCGAGCATGTAACTGCTGTTCGTTCCGTCAGAGCCCCTGGTTAAAGAACTTAGATTGGAAGGTAAATGGGTAAAGGGTGACAGATTCATTGCCATGTAGTCAGTCTAGCTCATAGCCACCGTGTCGGCAGGACTGCCGGCTTGCATTTCTGAAATGTTGTACAGGTGCAGAAAGCCTCATCTTTCTCCTGAAGAGTAAGTAGCTGGTGGGTTAGAACTACTGAACTTGTGGTTAGTGTCTCAACTTGTAACCCACAGTGTCATCCTAATAGACAGATAGACATATAGAGAAAGAAATAGATGCTCTCACTTGCCATCAAGTCAGTGCTGACTCACGGGACCTCCTATGGGTTTCTGAGACTCTAACAGTCTGTGGGAAGAGAAAGCCAGGTCCTTTTCCCTTGGACGTGCTCATGGTTTTGAACTGCCTACCATGTGGATTACAGCTCAATCCAAAATCACTACACCACCAGGGATACATGATAGGTAGGCAAATAGATAAAAAACTACTCTTGAGTCAACCCTAACTCCTGGTGATCCCATGTACCACAGAGCAAAACATTGCTCATTCAGCTACAATGTCCATCCATCTCATACCTCAGGGAGATCTCCCTCACAACAACAACAACAACAACAACAACAACAACAACAAAGTCAACTCAAACTCACTGCCATCAAGTCGATTCGTACTCACAGAGACCCAACAGGATAGGTACAACTGCTTCAGTGAGATTAAACCCTTTATGGGAGTAGAAAGCCCTGCTTTCTCTCACCTTTTGTCTTATTCGGCAGTATATATCATCTAGTAACTGATCTCACCTGGTAATGTGTCCGAAGCAAACTGATGAGACTGTCTTTTGTCATGATTCATAAAATTTGCATTTGCCAAGTCTGGGCAGTAGATAACCAGACATTTCTTCCTAGTCCATCTTAGTTTGGAAGCATCACTGAAAACCTGTCCAATATTGGCAATTCTGTTGGTATTTGAAATACAACTGGCATAGCTTCTAGTGTCATGGTAACATATAAGTTAGCATCATATGACAAACTGCAAGAGAGTGGGCCTTCAGGTAACCACTCATTTTTTTAGAGTTAACTTTACATCGACACTCACATTAAATTATAAAAAATTAAACTATGCTATACAAAATGGAACTCTGTGACACTAGGTTCCCTTGTTAAGGATGGTAGATTCCAAAGTAATGGGACAGGTAGATGAAAGGTCTCACTGCCTTTGTTTTTAAATATATTAGCAAACAGAGATCAAGGTTACCTTTTTTATGGCTATGTGCACTTCTATAGTGTTAGACAACCATAATTGATTTGCACAATTTTAATGATTACTCATTTTAAAGTTTGTTTTTTAAAATATATGAACATACAGCAAACACCTTTATTATAATAGTTTTTCTTTATGATGAACTCTTAGAAATATAATTTCTAGGCCAAAGGGTATATGCTTTTTCAAGGCTTCTAATGACTCTTATAGCCTCCAGAGAGATTGGCCCAATTTATTCTGCCAGCAGTACCACAAGTGTCCATTTTCCCAAACATCTTCAATGAAGAGCATCTACCCACACACCAGAAATATATTAGTGTCAGTTTCCTCATTTCTGGCAAAGCTAGAGTATTAGCAATATTTGAAAAATCTTTGCCAATAAGTGTGACTCTTTTTTTAGCTTTCTTGATGAAAAATGACACAGAAGAAGGTTTTGTTTTTTATTAGTTATGTTTTCTTAATTTCATGTTTAAGTAAATGCCTAGTAAGAACACCATTTGAAGTGTGCTGCCAAAGAACATTGACTATATTGGGTATTTCCAGAAGAATGAACTAATCAGTCCTGGGAAAGCTATAAGCAGAATGCTCCATAGGAAAGAGGACAACTAGCCTTTGCCTTGCTTGCTTGGGACACCTCCCCAATTAAGACTAGTCACTAGAAAAAGATAGCATGGTTGAGCAGCAAAACCGAGGCGAACTCTGCATTGGAAAAACAGCCTAAATAATGGATTTAAACATGGCTTACGAGAAACCCTGGTGGCAGGGAGTGGTTATGAGTTAGTCAGCTCACTGCAAGGTCAGCAGTTAGAAACCACCACCCACTGCACAGAAGAAAGAAGGGGCTTGCTACTCCCAGGACAAGGAATGGGCTCAGACACTCACAGAACAGCGCTACGCTGCCTACAGGGTTGCTATGAATCTGTGTGTGCGTTTGGTTGGGGGTTTTGTGAAAACAGTGCAGGACGGCACAGTATTTCATTGTTATGCACATAGTTGCCAGGTGGTGTTAGAGCCAAGTTCATGACAATAGTAGTAACATGTGGCAGGCAAAATTCTCATCCTTTTGGAGCTTATATTCTCAAAGGAGATGTAAGCCTTGATGAAATATTAGCTCAAATTTAAATTAATAGAGACTTGAATGAATATGTATGTATGTATGTATGTATGTGGTACAAACAGAACAAAGCTCTACTGAATGGAGCTTGGTAGTGTACCTTTTCCCCTGCTAGGTGAGCATTGAGCTACTTGCTCTGAGTTAGTGCACCCAGTGGCATCACCTGGAAAGGTTCTTTCTGGTCACAGCGAATTTTCTCATAAAAGTAGTTTCACTCGAACCTGGTTCTTTGTAATGACTGATTTAAGAGAAAAGCATGTAGCAAGGAAATTTTGTTTCCTGCTTGGGAAAAATGCCACGGAAACGGTTGCGATGTTGAACACAGCTTTTAAGAACAGCACTTGCAAAGGAAAAACTCAAGTGTAAGAGTGGTTTTCTTGTTTCAAAGGAGGTTAAATGTCTCAAACAGAAGAAAATATTGATTCATTGTGCATTTATTTGGACTTTGTTTCAGTAGGTCAGACTGTTAACCAAGCTTTCTATTTAGAGATTCTGTAAAGATAGTGTAATAGTGTGTGACAAAAAAGGCCTCTTTTGTGGCATACTTGGGGGTGGGGTTGTTGGTTTTGCCAAAACAACAATGCATCCGCTCTTGCAGACTTCACAGTGTGGCAGTTGTTGGCAAAAAACCGCATGCCTGTCTTGCCCCACGCACATTACTCACTTGACCTCACTCTGTGTGACTTCATTGTGTTTCCTTGAATGAAGAGGGACATGAAACACAGCGATTTGATGACATAGATGAGACAAAGAAAAACCCAGGGTGGTGCTATCAATCATCCACCCAGATGAGTTTGAAAAATGTTTACAAGAATGGAATTGCAGATTTGACAAATATCATTAAGTGTAATGGAGAGTCCTTTGAGTGTGTTAAGGATGTTTTGTAAAATAAATAAAATTAAATTAACTACATAGTTTAGAAAAAAATTTCAGGTTTTCTTGGGTACTCTGTCATGTGTATTCTGGGATGTATCCATATCTGCTATCACTGCCATGGAGAAAAGATAAATGAGGCTATGACAGAAGAAGCGAAATAGTCCAGTCAGGAAGGAATAGCTCAAGGTACAAGTTTCAAGGATCATTTTTCCAAAAAGATAGAAAATGTTGGAACCTCCAGGGGTGGTTTTACCCTGTCCTACTAGATCACTTCTGTGGCACTGCGGGTTTATGATTCATTTTGTTTGCTTGTAGGTGACTTGTTCCAAAGGCAGAGAAGCTCTTCTGTGAGGATGATAGCTCTGGCCCCATCTGGCCCCACCCGGATCCTTGTCTTATCCCACAAAAGTGTGGGCAAGAAGAAGAAAAAATGGAAACTCAAAGACAGCCCCAAAAGGAATTTCAAGTTTTCTCTAATTGCCAGGCATATTGGATTTATTTGCTAATATTTATAAAACAGATCTCCTTATAATCGGTTGTGAATGACCTCCGGATAGAGTTGTCATGTATTTCGCAAACACCCCCTCCCCCCCAGTTTATCTCCAGCAGGAAGCATACTACTCGTTACATGGTAGGTGTTCAGTGAATTTTTTTTAATTAATAAAGAACAGATTCATGTTGAATTAATTTTTGACAGAACTAAAGATGTTCATTTAGCTGAGTTCTTTAAAATGTGTTAGACATCACCAAGGGCAGACGGGGCTGCTGTGCCCGTTCATACATCCCGGGTGTCTAGATAGGTGTCCAGAAGGCACTGGGCCCGTGACAGTTTGAAGGAGCAGAGCAGAGCACAGATTCTCTGAACACCTTCACAAACCCAGTTTCCAGGGGGAACTGTGACACATGGTATGGAGGTAGAATACATATTTGTAAGTAATTAATTTAAGTTACAAGCACGTTGTTGATGCTAATCTAATTACATCTATTTTCACGTATCGACTGGCTCGTTATCTGACACTTGGCATTTACAACAACTTAAGAAAAATCTCAGGTAGCTCCTCTAGTGGTGCAGGCCCTCTGCAGGCCACCCTGCACACTATAGCTGCGACCACAGGGTGGCTGAGCCAAGGTGGGGTGGACAATGGCCCGCCAGCTGGGGGATGCCTTCTCCCATGATCAGTCCTTTCTCAGCAACAGATTTACCCCCTGTAAGTGAGGTAAGTTTGTGCTTACTTGACTGACTGTGTACTCCATCCCTGTCAAGCATCATCTATTTGATAACACGTGATTCTATAGGAAGGGGCTTAGGGGTGGGGAGAGAGACAATTGCCAGCCCTATGTAGATGGAGAAATTTTGATGTCAAGAAATGTGAAATTGTTCACCAGAGATTAGTAAAGTAAGCTCCACTGAGCTCATGCTTTGTCGCTTCCTGAGTAATCCAGCAAGAGCCTTGAAGTTTCCACTAAACCTTGAGGCTTCTGTGGGTTTCCGAGAAGGGAGTAGAAAGACTCAACTTTCTCCCACCCTGTGGGCCAGAGAAAGGAGAACAATTTGAGGCTTATTTGGGGGACATTGATGGGGCAGTTGACAGAGTCCTTTGCCTCCATGCAGGAGGCCTGGGCTTGATTTCTGGCCAGTGGGGCACCTGGGCCGTCACCCTTCCTCTCGTGGGGCAAGCTCATGGGGCGTTGAGATGCTGAGCACGTTTCAGAGCAGGGGCAAACTTTTGAGACTGAAGAGCCGATCCTTTTTCTCTCCACAATTTAAAAATTACCCGAAAGCCATAAGTATATTCTTACAGAAAAATGAAGTCACCGTTATCTGCATATGCTTCTTTAATTTTTCCCCATCGTACTTCAAGAACTGCATATGGTCCAAGAGCAGCAGTTTGGCAGACCCTGCTCTGAATCAAGAGCAGGAAGAAAAGCCTGATAATCTGCTTCTGAAAAGGCTGGAGGAGGCCATTCCCTAGAGCTTTGAAGGTGGGCTTGGAACCCGTTCATTCCAGTTCATTGACTGCCTGCTGAAAATTTGCATTTCTAGCCCAGATAGACTGAATCAGCATATCACAAGATACCTACAGTAAGAATCCCCCCCCCCCGCCCTCAACCCTATATAAATCTTGAGAAAACATGCTTCTGATTTTTCCTTGTTTCTGGGGGTTAGAAATGCACTTTCCCAGCAGGAGGTAGTCCCAAGACTAAACCAGTGTGAAGCCCTGCTTTGAAGGATGAGTTGAGATGCCCACGATGTGATGTGGTGGTTAGCAACTTTCTTCCTGCTCCCAAGGGATGAAAGAGAAAAAATGAAAATGGAAAAAAAATATGCTAGCAACATTTGGGTTCGAAGTGACTGTCAACAGGGCTGACGTAAGTACAGGGGCCATATTTTCTGAACTAGAAATTGAGACACATGGTCTGACACATGATCTGACAGATGGGGAGAATATTTTGGATTATGGCTGTCCTAGAAAAATCTCTTACAGATGGCCTAGGTGTGGTACACAGCCATCGACATGCTGTGACTTGCGGGGCATGGAGAAAATGCCATGCCCTTCCTCAAAATACTGTGTCCAGTGCTGCATAGACTACTATTTCTGTGTCCCGTGGCGATATTCCAGCTTGCTCTATTCAAACAGAACTATTTCAAGAACATAGAATCTTAAACAATTCTCCAGTTGTCAGTGTTTTCCCAGGGTCCATTTTTTTAAAGTCAAGGTAAGCAGAGTTGGGTAACAAATGAGGTGACAAGAGGTAAGGGGGAAGACAAACAGGTAGTGGAAGTTTCTCTCATATTTTGTTGGTCCCTTTTATTCCTGTTGGCAGATGGTGTCACAGATCATCTGGGAAGAGGTGAGGGTTTTCCTTGGAGATTTGAAAGAAGAGATGGCTGGGTAAGGGGCAGACCTGCAAGGCAGCCCGCAGTTCAGGGTGGAGTAGAGGCAGGTTCAGGTGGATGACCTTCAGACACTTCCTGCTCTGTGCTTACCCAGTGATGTGAGTTAGGGCAGGGTGCCACAGGATCATCAGCCCCATCGAACAAACTCTTGCCCTGTAAGTGGCAGGCTTCAGTGGGAGCAGGGTGAACCTTATAATAGAATCCCACATGCTTGCTTCCCCCCATGGTGTGCACATAGAATGTAAAAGTTCTGAGCTCAGAGACCGACAAAGAAACATATCGCTCTCTGTTCTTCTTTCTTGATGATCGTAGACCATCTCCTCTGCTTCCTTCTCTCCCCTTGTAGCTCATTTAAAATAAAATCTAGTAGTGGTCACATGGCAGGGAAACTCGCCTGGGATTGTGATGGAATGATAAGTATTGTATTCCACCCTTAGGAGCCCTGGTAGCTTAGTAAAGGAGGCCCAGTGGTGGTGGTGTCATGTGTTGGGCTGCTAACGACTAGTGAGAAGTTCAAAACCACTAGCTGCTCCATAGGAAAAAGATGAGACTCTCTGCTCCTGTGAAGTTAGAGACTTAGAAACCCACAGAAATAGTTCTACTCTGATGCGTAGGGTTGCTACAAAGCAGAAACGACTCAAAGGCAGTGAGCTTGTTTGTTTGGAGGCTTAGGCTTAGTGGGATATATGTTAGGTCGGCAGTTTGAACCAAGGGGACTCTCAGAGAGGAGGATGAGACTTTGATGCCTGTAAAGATTTACGCCTTGAAAACCCACAGGGCAATTCTGCCTTGTTCACGGGGTGCTATGAATGACAACTGAATTATGGGCAGCATGTTTTTTTTTGGGGGGGGGGCATCACTGCTCTCCGGCGGTGGGAGTAGGAGGCCCAGCCCCACTGCTGGAATTGAACCTCCGTTCCAGTGGGCCGCAGTCCCGCGCACGACCACTACGCCACCGGGGCTCAGCCGCATGTATTTGTTTTTTTCCTTCCAAGTTGCCTTCTCCCCTCCCCCCCCCTTTTTTTTTAAGGAGGAGGAGATATTTGTAGCAGGTTTATTGAGCAATTAAGTTAGGAGAAACTGGAGACAGACACCCCAGTGGGTCTACATTACAGAAAGGGCAAAAGTAGTGAGATTCCCATCAGCCGCTGGCAGGCCCTGCTTATACTTCTGGGAAGGGCTGCTCAACTTGGGGCTTTTTTTTTCAAGACTCTCATCCCTG
Organism: Nesogale talazaci; assembly: GCA_004026705.1. Classification (NCBI taxonomy): domain Eukaryota; kingdom Metazoa; phylum Chordata; class Mammalia; order Afrosoricida; family Tenrecidae; genus Nesogale; species Nesogale talazaci. The sequence goes on along the minus strand of PVJH01003054.1, from coordinate 116,206 downwards.
GTTGTCAGGGACTATAATGATGACCTCAGGTTGGCTGGGACACACCTGTGGCAAGTCCTTCGTTAGCAGGATCCTGGGTGGTCCGGCTCCCAGCTTCCTTGTTTCTGGTATGTGGCCACTCATCAGCTAGACAGGTTTTCTGGTGACTTTTCCTGTCCTTGTCATTCCCCACTCAGAGAGTCAAGGTTCTCATGCATTAGGATTTTGTACATTATTCTTTGTGGCTTCTTCAGAGCTGAAGGAAGACATTGACCCTGCCTAGTTATGAGGCTTTGGGAGGTATGTCTCATGACAGGGCTAGATCCTCTTGCAGGAGGAGCTGATAGGCTGGTTGACTTTGGAAGGTCATCAAAGTTTGGGTCATCTGCGATGCAGATAGCCCCTTCTAGGAAACCCAAGGTTTAAGTGATCCACAGCATCCTTCTAGGACCAGAACCCCTGCAACTACAATAAGAGACGCTAATAAAGACCCAGCAAGGTCTTTCCATCTTCCAAACCATTGTTCTTCCCTACCATTCATGACATCTGCACTTGAGTTTTCTGCCAACTCTTGATCGAGGGCAGTGAACTCTTGTAATGCCCTCAGGATGGTTCAATGGGGCTGTGTTGTTCAGGATGAAAGTGCAGCATTGCCCTCTACCTAACATGATTCGTCCTCCTCTTTCCTTAGTTCAAATCAAATCAAAGGCAACCCTGTTTCCCCACATCATCCTGTTGGTGGGTCTCCATTGCTTGGAGATGGCCTTGCTGGCGTCTCTAATATAGTTCACAAAATGCTGTTGGTTACAATGTAAGTAGTTAATGCAATCCACATTTTTTTTTTTAATGGACACTGACCAAGAGCATATCATCTCACCCTTTCATCCTTTTCACAACTGATTGATTGATTACCTTGCAGGCTTTTTAGGTAACTGATACTGATACTGATACATTTCATCATTACACAACTACCACTATACAGAATCATGGCCCAGCCAATCCGACACATATATTGGGGGACACAACTCAATTCATGACAAGGGCCTTCATGTTTTTGGGATGAAAAGGTGTACACTATATATGTACTGGGGCTCCAAGAAAATTGTGAGTGCATGGAAGTAAAAGAATATGAAAAAAATTTCCACAAACATTTTGAAGCACCCTTGAATATGTGAGTGCATATGTGAGGGGAAGTAGCAGCTTATATTAAAAAAGAATCAAATTGTGAAGCTTTGTTTTTAATCTGAAGTCTGTACATCTGTGAAAGCAATGTTCCCATCTCTAATCGTTTCTCATTTTGTTCGCTTTGATTTTGATGGCAGTTTGGGCATCAAATCCTGTCCTTTTCAGTGTTCTTTGAGTCATGGGAACCAAAAGGAGTCTGAAGGGGCAAGAACAGGATCGTAGGGTGGATGGGGTGACGTTTTTCAATGCACGTCTCAGAGGAGGACTCTGGTAACCCTCAAAGAGGAGTAAGTGCATCACCATGATGGAGGCACGGTGGTGGGGTGTGGGTAGTCCTCCATGTAACTTTCTTTTTCAGTCCCTAATGCAATTTTCATAAAGCTTCTTTAGCATCAGCTCCAGTGATCCTTATGCATTCACTGAGAATATGGATCCAGAGGATTCTTTTCGAGTCCAAGAAAATACTAGTCACCATAACTTTCTGTGGTGCACCCTCTGCCTTAAATGTAACCAACCCAAGAGCTGCCTTCGGAAACCACTATTGTGATTAGAACTTATGCTTGAAGGTGCCCTAATGACAAGATGGAGACATATGGAATACTGAGAGAACTTGCCGGCAGCCCTTCCCCAATTTTGTTCAGAAGGCACTCATTCATAGCTGATCTGGAAGCCGAGTAATGAATTACTGAAACATAATAGTATTGAATTATTGTACTTAGTGCCTGTGTGTATATGCCTTAATTAATTAATTATTATTATTTAGTCTCAGCTGAGATGTTAATATAATTTTTACAACTACAATTTTCGTCAGCATCAAGAACAGTATACTACCCTAAGTACTCCATGGTGAGATTTCAGAAACTCGTAAGGTACATTTCTTAAGAGATTGACCTTTGACAAGCTGGCTTTAGTTCAGATGGCCTTTGTGGAAGATGTGAGCCCTTATGAGCTCCTTGAGGGGCAGAAGAGGTCTGAAGTGCCGGGGATTCCAGCAAGAAGTCATCGGAGGTTCACAGCACGGCCTGGGAGCAGGTGTTGAAGAGGGCATGTGGCAGTCAAACAAAGCAGCTCTTTCATTTTCTGTCGAGAGGCAAGAAGGGTCTACATTCTAACTCTGGTGTGTTCTGATCCAGTCTATGGCCTCTGAATGTCACAGCGAGACCCAAAGGACATTTTTTGCCCCCATCGCCACCCTTAATATAGACATATGTTACTGTGAAAGTAAAAAGTCCTCAGATAATAATCATACAGCATGCAGTAGAGGACTGAGCGTGCCTTCAGAAAGATTCTCTGCCTTTGCAGGGGACTACCTTCAACGTGAGGAGCTTGGCTGGTGTTGTCGTCATCGTTACAAGGTGGGCTGCTAACCTCCAGCCACCAGCAGCTCATAAGGAGAAAGATGAAGCTTTTGACTCGTGTAAAGAAGTATGCACTCAGAAACACACGGGGACGGTTCTACGCCTCCTGTAGGGTCCCTGTGAGTCAGACTTGACTCCCAGGCAGCGAGTAAGCGGAACTTTGATCTTTTGCTGCAGTCTGCGTTTTGAGGGAATCAAATCGCTGGTCTTGTCTCAGGATAGGTGCCGAGACACAGACTCTCTATCAATGGGAACAAATGCTAGCCTTTCCCAAGGGCGAGAGGGCAAGAGTGGGGATAGGAAGCAAAGGACTGGCAGGCTGATCAGGGAGATGAGAGAAGAAAGAAGCACAGATGCTCAGAGCTGGGACAAAAGAACTCAGGAGAGTGGATGTGGGGATGAGTACAGGGGTGGGGCTTCAGGAGAAGTGTGAATTATGGAATGTGGAGTTAACAGTATGGGATGTAACCCCCTCTGTCTCAGTCATAAAAAAAATAAAAATTACTAGTTTTGTTAGGACACGACCCAAAGCAATTCAAATAGCAAGTGAATCTATGTGTGTATGTGTGTGTGTGTGTGTGTGCGTGCATTTAAACCTGGCTGAGGAAAATAATGGAGTGATCTTCCTTGCAGTAGCTCAATCCAGTCCCTTATAAAGAAAGGGGAGTTTGATGGCAGATATGAATATCATTCGACCCTGAGAGAAGACAGACATACAGTGTCACTGAGAAGGGAATTAGATATAAAATGAAGGGTGTGTGTGGGTGTGGAGAGAGAGAGAGAGAGAGAGAGAGAGAGAGAGAGAGAGAGAGAATGATGAGGAGAGCAGCAGCAGAGGTGGAGCAGTTGCAAATAAAACTTACCATTTTCTGAGTTGCTTATGTGCAATGGCGGTGCAGTGAATTGTTTGGTGTGACTTGTCAAGTCATATCCCTTGTTCCCCCCACCAAATTACCTTCATTTTCCTGAAGATTCTGAGTAAGAAGGTGGAGGTTGGGTGGGAAATATACTGATTAGATGACAGGGGTCAGCTGTGACTGACTCTGAACAAAGTCAATCGTGATTGCCATCCATCTGGGTCTGAAATCAGTCCGCTCAGAAGCCGGAAAAGGGGAATGTCACTACCAGCAAGAGTGTGCTGAAGTGGAACTCTGATATCCCTGTGCATTTAATCCTTGATCCAACAGTCAGCTTTGACACTAAAAATGTGGTAAAGACCAGCAGCAGAACCAGGAGCCAGAGCATTAGGTAGAGTGGGGCACTTTCCAGGCCACAGAACGAGTAAAACTGAGTGCCTTTGGGCAGCAGGCTGACATGTGGAGAAGGGTATGTCTGGGTTCTTAACTGGGAGAGTTGGATTTGCTGACCGATGCTGGGTGCCTTTGAGGCTTAAAGTGGATTGGCATGCCTTTGGGAATTTAATTGCAGCTGGAAAAGAATGTAGTGAAATTTCCTGAGCAGATTAGAGATCAGATAATGAGAGAGAGAGAGAGAGAGAGAGAGAGAGAGAGAGAGAGAGAGAAAGAGAGAGAGAGAGAGAACTGCCTGCAGTCACAGCAAAGAAGACAGTGTCTTGAATAAACTACTGTATCACAAACTTTTCTCACCTGACTCTTAACTTGCTAACTTCTCTGCTAAATAACTTCATCATGACTATGATTTGTTAGTTCTATGTGGCCATTTCAATGAATTGTCAAGCCCAGGAGGAACGTACAGTGTGTGAGACAATCCAGAGATATGGGAGGAGCTTGGTGTCAGAACAGGGTAGACAGGACTTAAGAGGATGGTGGCACTTCTGACCTCTGCCTTGTGGCAATCAGCCTTGGGAGACAGAGGGAGTCAGATGCACCCTTCACAGTCATTTATGTGCCTTATGTATTTCACTTAGTTCTGATATGAATTTTTTTTATTAAACTTCACAGAATCCTTAACATACTTTTGTATCTTCGATTAAGGAACTCATTGTTCAATAGGGGAGAGTCCACCAATGAATGGTTCTATCGAGTCCAAGTGTGGTACCAATGGTTCAGTGCTGAACTGCTAACTTAACTTTTGGTGCTTGAAACTCACGTGAAGGAGCTTTATGGCCTCTCCTGGCTGCCTGCCTCTGAAAGGTTACAGCTGGAAAACCCCAATGGAGCAGTTCTTCTCTGTGCACGTGCAGTCACCGTGAGTCTGAATCAACATGATAGCGACTCAGAGCAGGATGGATTCGGGACCAAACTCTGCTCGGGCATAATTGGACTCACTCTGATTCTCATAGTGGGTAAAGAAGAGAGTTTGAAGCCCAACTTTTCCACTTACCACCTGGCAAGACCAGTCACATGATTTAAGCTTTCTGAAACTCAGGGTTGTCTTCTGCTAAGTGGGGATCACAATACTTAGACTACAGGGCTGACGAGAGTATGAAGTGGTCCTCCTGGGAAAGCAGTTGCAAAATTATGATTGCTAAATAATGGCTGCCAGGAGGAGGAACAAATCAGCCTGGGAAGAACTATAAGAAGGCTCCTCAGAAGGAAGGATAGTGATATTTCAACTAGCTTACTCTAGGAGTTGGAGTTGACTAGGTAGCAGGTAACAATGGTACCCATATTTAATTCAGCTTTCTAAAAATAGTATCCTTTGCCTTCTGTTTTAGAACCACAAGGGATGCCTCTTCGGAAGCAGAGGCACTGGGGTGCAATGTGCTAGGTGTTAGCAATTGGCCTGTTAAATTCAAGATGGGTGATTAAACTGGGGAGGTACTCCACAGGAGAAAGATGAGGCAGTCTGATTCTGTACAGATAGACAATATGACAAAGCCTAACTAGAGTTACTGAGTTGGAATCAGCTGGATGGCAGTGGGTGTGCGTTTTCTTATATCACCATTGAGCCAATGCTGCTTCAAAGTGAGCCCCTGTGGGTTTCTGAGTGTGTAGCTGTTGACAGGAATAGAAAGCCCCGTTTTTCTCACTCAGAGCAGCTGGTGGTTTCACACTGCTGACCAGATGGTTCCTAACCCAACACTTAACCAACACTGCCCCACCACGGCTCCTTTTCCAATGGAGGGGCACCATGCTCTAAAGCAGTCCGACTGTTGGCTATTGGTCTGCAGTGTCATGAAGACAGTCATGTGGAGGGTTTTTGAAAATTTAAAACTTGACGTGACCATGACATTTATTTCTATTGTGTTTTACAAAATTATTAACCCCCTGTAGATCAGAAATACCAAACTGTTTTTAACCATAGACCATTTCTGAGAAGCATTAAGCTACCAGGTACCTAATAGATAAATACAGATATACTAGCATAAACAATCACCAAGGAGTGTATGACTAGTTGCAAATATTAACTTTTGAAAAATAATAGCAAGCTTATAGTTCACAACATACAAATCTACTGGCATTTGGTTATTTTTGAACATTTGTGAGTTTTTTAGATCATGTTTCACACACACACACTTGCTGACAAGTATGCATCCCTTGTGCAGCCAGGGACCCAAATGAACAATCACTCTAGAACAATAGTTTTATTTTCCCTAAATTATTGTGATTACTCCTTTGCTTATATGTAATAGTACTTCAATGCACAGAATAGTAATGAATTAGTCTCGGAACTAGAATATAACAGGATCTAGAATACAGCAAGAGAAATTTAGACATAGGACTATCTAAAATAATGAGAAGCAATTGGGAATTTAATGAACAGGGGAATTTAACATGGAAATAAATTATTATGGATTTAAATTGTTTACTAAGGATAGCAGTATTGAGATGTTTTTGCTAGTCCCTTTAGAAAAAAAATATTAAAAGAGAATATCAAAATGTAGAAAAACTGCAGGTTAACAATAACAGGAAAACCCCAACTCCAATCTTATAAAGCTCCTGAGAAAATACCTGATCCTGGAGGAACAATGTGGAGTTTATTTTGCTGTTAGTTGGACAATTATTATTCCAGGAACTACTGCGAATGAAACAACAACTCTATTCCACCCTTTCTTATCATCTTTAAAAAGAAAAGTATTTGTGTGCTGTTTGTTAAGACTTCCGGGTGCTACTTATCATTTTAGCTACTAACACAAGCAACCTTGACAATCATAATCTATTTTTTATCCCCCTGCACCCAGACAAGTAGGTAGCCATCAATTATAGACCCTCACATGAAATACAAATTTAAGGCTATGGAAATGAAAACTAAAGCAATTTGTACCTTTACTATTCCAAGGGGAATCATTCTTGGCCTATTTACAATGAAATATTTCCTCTTCTTTATACTCTTCTAAGTTATATCCATGTCATCAACCATAACTTGAATCATAATGAGTAGATGATACCCTTGCATGACTGAAATCATGTCATCATTATTAGATGACCTATTAGCATATGTGGTTAAAAATGCCATTGCCTTTTTAATTTATTGACTTATTTCAAAATGGCCTGGGTTGTATCAGAACTGGGCGCCTGCTTGTGAAATGACACAATATCTGCGTTTAATTTTTAGCTCATAGGCACAAACTGGATATCCCGAGTTATCCAGACTCTTGTAAAATGTTTCTTTACAAACCATATGCTTTTGCCCCTCTATGATTTTCACTTTCAATGTCCCTGTAAAAATGTAAAATATGAGTGAAGAAATGGGATATCCTTGTTTCAACAACAGTGGCAGACTTTAGGAAAAATTAGGGCAGATGTCAGTGAGGGAAAGAAACCACTCCTGAACCTGGAGAGGTCAGAGTGTGCACACTGTACTGATTTTCACCATAATCTGTGTACATCAATGAGGGGAGGGGTGGGTGGATTAGTACTCCCTGAGGGCACTTTTTAATAATGCCACATCCAAGGACAGGAATCTTGGTACCATTTCTGGTTTTATGCTTACACATAAGGATATATAAAGGACAAACCATTTGCCTGAGACGCAATGTTAGAATTTCTCCTGTTTTGACTCTTCCAGAACCCCTGGTGGTGTAGCAGCTGAATCCTTGGTGTTAACTACAAGGTCAGCAGTTCAACCTCACCACATCAGGAGAAAGATTCGGCTTTTTCCTCCCATAAAGATATATAACTTTGGAAACCTACAGGGCACTTATCCTCTGTTCATGGAGTCATGGTGAATCACAGTTGACTTGGCAGTGAGGGACTTTTTGTTTCCTCTTCTACTACTTGAATCTTTATTTGCCCTTTAATAAAGGCAAATCACTTCCCCACCCCTAATCTTCATAGACCAGTATTCTCTTCACGCTGAATTAAAATTCTCTAGATAAATTTTTCTCTCAATTCTGGAGGGAGTCCTGTTTTGTATCCTCTGGTTCCTTCTCTGAATGTTTATTTCTTTTCACATTCTACTCAGGCTTGAACTTTTATTTCCTCATCACACTTTCAAACTTGTTCACAATGCTGATGTATCTGTCCACTTACCTGTTAAATTTGCCTGGCTTATTTTCTAGGACTTAAAAAAACAGTAAGGTAGATTTAAGTTTAGGCAGCATGACCAATGATCACAGAAGTGTGCTTGCCTTGTCAACCTTGTCTGCTTGTAGAGGGATATCATTGGACTGGGTGTATGTGTAAATTTTGGAATTTAAACATACATATAACATAATGAGATAGAATATAGTCAGATCAGTGATTCTACAACATCTTTATTTTCTGACCCACTTACTATTATATTATGTCCATATCATGATACCTAATCAACGATTTAGTTTGACTTTTACCCAATAAGATAGTGATAGATTAACTACAAACTGGTTAAATTGGATGAGTCATCCTTATACAATCTGGTGTCTTTTTAAAATTAAAATTTTATTTTTCATAGACCCAGAATATGAGTAGCAATAGAAAATGAGAGCATTTGAATGCATAGAGTTTGTAAAGACAAGAGACGATGTGAACAATGTAAGTGAAGTTGACGGAAATCACTTCTTCTTCCAATTATGTAATTGGAAGGGAAACCTCCTACCTCTGAGCCATTACTCTCCCTGCAATGCTGTTAGCTCATGATTAAGTCTTAATAAAAAATGCAATGGACTTCTTTTTTTTGACTAAATTTTAGTTTCTCGAAACATGTTCTGACTTTGACTATTATCATTTATTCTCTATTTTTTCCCAGTAGTCTTTTATTTCTTTAAAAATAAGGGCATTTGAAAGTATAGATATAATTCACGCTCAATCTGGAAATCAAGCCTGGATGCACCTTTGATTTCTGATCATCTGCCTTTCTAAGTGGTATGTTTTCTTGCAACATGTATTATACACTGTCACCACACTTATCTATGATCTTCTGACCGGACAGCCATTATGAGAGTAGTAAAAATATTGGATTATTTTTCTATCAGTGAAATGGCACATATGTCAGCAAGGGCTTTGGAGTTTCCCTCTCCCGACCGTTGCCTGGTCGTCTCTGGCAAACTGGACCATGCTTCTGCAGGCCCTCCTCCCTCTCCTCCTGGTGGGAGGCCCTGTGGGGCTGTCCACACCTGCCTGCTGCCAGCAGCACTGAGCCAGCGGGCTCCTTTTCTGGGTTCTCAGAACGTATGTGATGGGAGGCTTAGCAGCTCACACTTGTATTGGGGAAAAAAGAGTCCCCCCCCAGAGGCGTTCAGAGGAAAAGTTCGTGGGTTGAATGAAATCGAAAGTGAGCTCAACAGGACCTGAAGGTTCTGACTTGGAAGGGCTGGGCGAACCGCCAGGTTTTCAGCATCTCCTAGGCTTGCCAAAGCAGCCTTCAAGATCATGACGGCAGGGCCTGCAGAGCTGGGAGTGGAGCGCTGGATAGGGCGCAGGGAGGGAAGCTGAGCCTTCACAGAAGGAAGTCGCAGTGGTGAAGACGCGGTCCTCCATCACACAGCCCAGCTCTGATCACTTCCACAGAGGATGATTCCAGTCTGGGCTCAGCACAGGAAGAAGCACACCAATCACAACTCTCCACCTCTCACTGCCAGTGAGCCAATACTGATTCAGAGGGATTCTTCAGGGCTGGGTAGAACGGGCCCTTTGGGCTTCTGAGACGGTCACTGTGTGTGGGAGTAGAAGGGTCCGTCTCTCTTTCGCATGCCGAGCTGGTATTGGTTTCAAACTGCAGACCAATAGCAGCTCTGGGAAGCCCAACACATAACCACGATGCCACCAGGGCTCCCCAGTAAACCTTAACTGTTAGTAGTTAAAGTCAGATAACTGGATGGTCTGAAAACAGAAAGACAATCCCAATTTTACAAAATGACCTACCTGGTCTTTGGACCCTAACCATGCAGGTAGGTGAAGAGTAGGTGGGTATCTTATCCTTGGACTGACTTTGTTACCCTTGACCTTGAGGTGGGGTCATCATATGTTATAAACTGTGTAAGATAATTGTCACTGCCCTGTATAGAAACACCCATGTTCCCTACTCCAAACATTCCCCAGTGAAAAAAACAACAACTCTCCTTTGCAGCTTTAATATCAAAGCAATATGTTTCAATTGACTAAGCAGGCCACTAGCAACTTAGAAAAAAGGCTGCAATATAACAATTAATGAGCTATAAAAGCCCCTCATTGAACATTAACCCTTTGGCACCCATAAGTACATAGTGCATCATAAACATTTACTTAGATGGCAATGTGAAGACTTTTGGGGCTTCAACCAGCTATTATTTAAGTTTACAATTATTTGTGTATGTAGGCATTTGTAGAAAAGCAAAAGTCTGACTCTAAAATGTATTAGTTTGCTTATAAAGGTATCTTTGAGGGGATACCAGGACTGGCATAGAAACAGGAATATAAAATAGGGGTCTTTCCACCAATTAACATTCAATAAATAACTTCTTGTAAATAGGCATATGCAACATGTGGTAGGCACATGGGAGGGCATGGACCCACCCCCCAGAAATGACAATCAGTGGAAGAAAAATTGTGACATCATGTTTCTGGTGGAATTTCAGAAATTTCTGAACTCAGAAAGCCAGGTAACCTGGAGGGATTGGGGAAGGCTTTGTGGGATGGGTTGTACTGGATTTAGACTTAAAAGGGAAGACTGAATTTGGATCAAAGGCGGTAAAGCTGTGAACATGCATGGTAACGGGAGCCATCTTTTTCAGGAGCACCGAGAAACCAGCTGGACTACAGCTGAAGAACGAAAGCAAATAAACCCAGGGCACATGGATTTAGGATCCTGATGGGGGCACCAAGCTGGAAGAGTCACGGGTTGACTGCCAAGCTGTGAATCCTGTTGTTGCTGATCAGGAGAGTGTAGGTGAGCCTCAGTGGCAAATTGGATTGGGAATCATGGAAGTCATAGTGGTGTGGGCCTTGTCTGTTCTTGAGTGTTGGATAGGTGTCAGAGGAAATGAGGCATCCTTGGGGTCCATAGGACTGGCTCTAGAAAAAGGAGTGACTTTGGAGGACTTCTCTTGGGCATCCCGTGGGAATCCTTGATACTTCCTCCATAGCCTGTAGATCTTGCACTGGCTCCTCTTTGCCTTGCTTTGCCCTAGCTGGAGTCCCCCTCTCCTTAGTCTCACATTGTAAAGTTAAACCCCCTTGGATTCTGTCAACTTTTTAGTTCACTTGAGAGGAGGAGAGCATCAAGTGTCCCATGATTTGGGTGTGAGAATCCTTCTCCTTTCCCTTTCTTCTTTGTCTCTCCCCGATTCTTCTTGTGAGTATTGTAACATTCTTTAATTAAATAGTTCTTTTAGTATCCCTGCAACGCAATCATGTTCCCAGATACTTAGTCTTTGTGCAGCACTCATGCTCCATAAATTCTGTTTTACTTAATTTAACATTTTTTCTCAAGGACTTATTAAGTGATATAATTTTCTTTTGGTCTTGGCTGGCTAATTCAGTTATTTAAACCATGGTATTAAGACAATGTTTTCTCACACAGGTCATTTAACCTTACAGAGATAAAAATGTAGTTCCTTGCACTCAGATTGCACTTCTAGCTCTATGTAAAATCCCACAAGGGCCTCATCAAGGGACTGTGGGAAGTCCGTTGCCTTAATCCTCATCATTACTCGAAGGGCATGCCTTGAAGATATCTCAGGAGTTGCAGAGAGAAAGTGGTGGCCAAGAATGTCAGATGTCTAAGCATGAAACCACCTTTCTCCTTGGAACTTGACTCTAAGCTTTTAATCAAAGAAAATGATGTGACATTCTCAAAGTTGCTCAATGAACTCTACCTTAAAAACTGGCTCAGCAGGCTGCTACTCTGGTTGGTTCTTCTCAGATTTACAATCTGAACTTCCTTTTGGGACAGAAAATACAGGAAAAGGAACAGGACTCGGACATTTTCTCATAGCGATTAAGTTGATGCTGACTTGTAGTGACCCACTGTGGGTTTCTAAGACTCTCACTGTTTATGGGAGTAGAAGGCCCAGTTTTCCCTCCCTCAGATCTGCTGGTGGTTTTGAACTACTGATCATGTGGATCCTAGCCCAACTCATCACGAATACACCACCGGGGCATTAATAGTACTTTACTCTTTGAAAGGGGAGCTTGTAAGAGGAAGAAGCTGCTCAACAGTAGTTGATTTTCAATTTCACTTTAGTATGAACAATAGAATATACATGATTCACTTGTGAGTTGCTCAGTGCCAACCCCTCATGTCCTCCTATGAGCTCAACAGTATCGTGAAAGCATGGCACCCAGTAAAGTTTCCTGAATAATTGGATGCCTGCAAAGTGAGGTTTCCATTCTAGTTGAGGATTTGGTGCTTATATATAGTTGAGCATCGATATCAATATCATGGGAAACAACACTCATCAGTTATGTATTAACATGCAAGCCACAGCGACCCATTTCCTTCAATGTTACCAATGGTGAAAGGTTGGGTACAAACATTTCCCACATTTATTTTTATATGTGCTGTGGAAGGGAGCACTCCCACGTTTATTTCAAAGCAGTTTTTTTTCTATTTTTAAAGCTGAAACATCTGTAGAGAGCTGTACTTGGTTCTTTTAAATGAAGATTAATGTATTAATCTATTGTAAAAGAATACAACATTATCACCTGCCAAATGCAACATGGTGTGTTGAAATATGGCATTATTAAAGCCATATAGTGTAGAAGACAAAATAGGTATGATTTCATTTTACCTACATGATTTCCTCTTCTGAAAGTTATATGTTGTGCTTAGGAATCAGATCATTTGTATGTCACCTGATAAGTCTGGCCATTTCTGGAGGGCAGCTATTGCAGAAATTTCCATAGTACATAAAAAATGCTTTTTAACCATGATATCATCGTGGACACCCCACGCAGTGGCACAGAAACTGTCATCTTTAAACAGACTCCCATCATTTAAAAGTTCCTCATTGAACTTCCAGGGAAAAAGAGAAAATGTGCTTTCTTTTAAGATTAGACAGGGAAACTTTTAAAACCTTAAATTGTGAAAGTTAGCCTTCTCCATGTTCAGATTTCTCTGATACCGAATGTCTTCTGATCATGTCTCCTGCAATGATCCAATTCAGTCACCCTCTCCCCCCTCCCAGTCTTCCTGTCCAAGGAGGGAGGTTTCTGTGAACTGCACCATATGCAGGCATTCCATAGCAGCTCGTATTCTTGCTGATGTAGGGAAATCCCTACAGTTCTTTGGGAGCAAGTATAAGTAGCCTGGCTTAAATATGAACTTCACAAATTGCCAGAAAAAATATATATGTTAAAAATTGAGAGTCTCACGCACATCCTTTTTGAAATAAAAAAAAATTTTAAAAAGTTTTTTGTTTGTTTGTTTGTCTAGTCTGCTTTAGAGGGAGAGGGTGGACACTGTGCTTACCTAGAAAATTCCCTGTTGTAGCCCATTTTAAAAATAATGGCCTCGGGCTGAGCCCCGGTGGCGTAGTGGTTGTGCGCGGGACTGCAGCCCACTGGGACGGAGGTTCAATTCCAGCAGTGGGGCTGGGCTGCCCCCTCCCACTACCGGAGAGCAATGATGCCCAAAAAACAAAACAAAACAAAACAAAACAAAAATAATGGCCTCAAGGAATCATGCCACCAGGTGTTCATGTCCCTACTGTGGATACTGCCGCTAGGGGTTTATTTCTCCTCCCTCATGAACTTGGGCTATCTGTGTGACTTGCTGTGTTAGTCAAAGAGAAGTGATAGTTTTGTAACCCCCAAAGCATATGCCTGAAGATTTCTTGAAATTTTTGCTTTTGCTTCATAGAATCCTGAGATGACTGTGTTGTGTGGAACACTGGTGAGAAAGTTCTATTTGTCTAAGCCCAAACCTAAAACCGACTAGCAGATCTGGGAATAAGATCCCCTTGAACTTCTTAGTCTAGGACAGCTGCTCCATGGCTGTGGCTAGTCCACCAAAACCAGCAGAGGAACTATCTACTCAGTAATTAGGAGAAGTGTGTGTGTGCATGTGTGTGTGTAGAAGTGTGTGTGTGTGTGTGTGTTGGGATTAGATCATGAAATGTAGTCAATTAACACAGAACATGAGTTTTCTGGGCTTATTTCCCTTATATGATGGATTATAATTCTGGACTCTATATCCACAGTTTTGATCTCATTTTGGAGGGATCATGAACAAGATTCAGGGGTGGAGGTGGGGTTCAGTCTTGACCTTAGTAGGGAGCGTGAACAGAATCACATCCTTTGTTTTCTCAGAGGTATGATCTGTTAAAAGACAAAACCCATGGTGAGTATAAAAGAGAAGACTCCTATACCATAACAATTGGTCCAAGATGTAGGGTAAGGGGAGGAGGGAGGACCAAACACAGGGAGGTACATGCTGGGTGCAACACAGTAATGGGAGAAGGATGAGGGGGTGGAGGGGATAGGGAGATACAAGGGAGTTCAAAAGTGAAAGGACAACAGAGGGAACAGGGCACTAATCCACCCAGAGGAGGGAGTACTGGTTTTGTCTCCACAGAAACTGGAATAGGCAAGCATTTCCTCCCACGAGGACCATGAGGACAGCATGGACGCATGGAAGGATGCAAGAAAAGAGAGAGCTACAGAGCTGGGAGCTGGATGCAACCAGAGTCAGATGGACTCCATCCCTAGAAGTGGGCGTGGCAGAGAACAGGTTGGGAGAGGGGCCACCCCCATCCCACACCCACAGGGACAAAGACAAGAAGGGAGGAAGAGGAAGAGAAATGATCCAAGCTCCACGTTGGCATATGATGCTCAGAGGAATACATCCTTCTGGAGACCCAATGCACCACAGAAAGGACTGGGCAAACAACAACAGGAGGGGACACACTGGCTCCCTACTGAAGCAGACAGCGACACAGGACACTTGGGGAGTCACATGGTAGGGAAGCATTGCAGACTGACACACTCCCCCCCCCAAAAAAAATGAAAACAAAAATGAACGAAATCAAGAAGGGAGTACTCCTGGTCAGAGAGTCATGAGTAAAGAATGACAGATCTAAAGATTCCTGGGGGGCACGAGAGAGGGGAGGAGAAGGGGGCATGGACAAACACATGGCTCGGGGGGTGGTGGTGAAGGGAGCAACAAGTGGTCTGGAATCCATGGAAAGGAGGGTGTGGGAGGCTTGGTAGGGATTAAGCAAGGACAATGAATCTGTGAGGAAACACTGAAACACTAATGAAAGTGGAACATGATGGTGGGACAGGAGGAATAGGGAAGGAAATAGAGGAAACAGTGAGAAGGCAAAGGGCATTTGCAGAGGTCTAAACATAGGTATGTTCGTACATAGATACAATTATCTATTATAAGGAGGGAATAAATTTAAGAACATATCTATAGGTCAAATACTAGGGTAGCAGGTGGACCTTGGGCCCTTACCCAGGTGCTCCCTCAATGCAAGAACCCTTTGTTCTATGAATCTGGTACTCCACGAGGCTCACTGGCCCAAAATGATCACTGAAGTAAAATGGTGCATAAGCAAATGTGGTAAAGAAAGCTGATGGTGCCCAGCTATCGAAGGATATATCATCTGGGGTCTTAAAAGCCTGAAGATAAACAATAGACCTGAGAAGAGACCACACCCACACAGAAGAAGTATAACAGCCAGTGTGGCCACAAGGTGGTGAAAGGTCTAGGCAATAGTCATCAAACGGGAGGGGGGGAGGGGGGAGAGAAACACATATCACTGTGTGCACACATCCCCAAGGCGCCCACTGAGGACATGTGGGAGCATGAACAAGAGTGGTGAAGAAAGCTGATGGTGCCCAGCTATCAAAAGATATAGCATCTGGGGTCTTGAGCATAAACGAGCAGTCATCTAGCTCAGGAGCAACAAAACCCACCATAAAAGAAGCTCACTTGCCTGTGTGATCATGAGGTGCTGAAACAATCAGGTATCAGGCATCAAAGAACAAAAATCAAAATCAATGGACCAGTTGACTCCCGAAATCACTGAAGACAAATGGATACAGAGGCAAACAGAGTAGAAGAAATGATGGTGCCCAGCTACCGAATGATTGAATGTCTGGAGTCTCAGACTTGAAGATAAACGAGTTTCCATTCAGTGCAGAAACAGCAAAACCCACATGGAAAAAGCACATCAGTCTGTGTGATCAAGAGGGGCCGAAGGGAGAAGGAATCGAGCATCAAAGAACAAGAATCATATCATCACGAATGAGGGGGAGGGCAGGGTGAGGACCCAAGGCCCACTTGTGAGTAATTGGTCACCCCTTTGCAGGGAAGTGATGGGGAGGAGACAAAGCAGTCAAGGTGCAGCTGGCAGCGATGATGCATACAAGTTTCCTCTAGTTCTTGAAGCCTTCTTCCCCCCATCATGGTCCCAACTCTACCTTACAAATCCAGATGGACTGGAGAAGGTACACTAGTAGAGAGGGGAGCTCAAGATATGGGGAAACCAGGATGGGTGAGCCCCTTCAGGTCAGTGGTTAGATTGGAGCTGCTGGAAGGCTGGAGAGAAGTCGGGTAGAGAGATGGAACCAACTGCAAGGATCTACACATAACCTCCTATTTGAAGGACGGGCATCAAAGGAGTGGGTTGGGGGAGAAGTTGGGGAGTGTAAGAGATGACAGAACAATAATAATTTATGAAGTATTAAGGGTTGATGGGGAAGGGAGTGCAGGGGAGGAGAGGAAGGGATGGAAAAGCTGATACCAAGGGCTCAAGGGAAAAGGTGGAAGATTGGAGAATGATAACAGAATGGGCATGTGAAGGTGCATGGCACCATATGTTTATTTATGTATTGTGAAAAACGATGTATGAGTCCCAATAAAATGATTTTTAATTAAAAAAAAGACAAAACCCATGCCTCCAACAAAGACATTCCTCTCTAAGAGTCATCTATGAAGTCCCAGGACCATGGGAAGAGCTTGTTCAATAGTTCTGTCTGAAGGGCCAGAGCAGGTGAACACAAGTACCAGAGACTATGGCACAGAAACTAAGGGGCAGAGCAAAGGAGCCAAGTCCATACTGACCAGAGGCACCAAGACTACGGGACTGTGAGGCAGAGAGACCCTGACACCTTGTAACTTTTGCACTCCCCTAATCAAGCCTCTTCCTTGTGGCCATTGTCTTTGACTTCTGTGTCACCATTGCAATGAATGATCAAATTCAGCAGCAATGTAGAGTGGTGTGGGAGGTAGCAGAATAGGGGAAGAAGGATGGAGGATGGAGGCCTGTATGATCCCTGCTTCATGGCGATCAAGAAGCCAGAGGATGCTGAATATGGTTTTCACTCTATTCATTTATGCAGATGGATACATAAATGAAACATGAATGAAATACTAAATATTGTCATAATGAAAACAGCCTACAGTTCTTTTTTTTTCTTTCCAATTAGCTTGTACTGCTCTTTGCCAACAACTACTAGTTGACTAGAAGCCTTCAACATCTCATAAAGGAACCTGGCGTTCAATTTGCTACAGAGACCATCCCAGGCCTCTGTTTTCCTTTGTTGAGTCTTTGGCTGCACAGTGGAATGTGCTTTGATTGAGTGGCTTTTCATGTCCAAGGTAACCCAATTTACTTCACAAAGGAATGTACTGGAGGGTAGTGTCTCTGCAGGCCATCAAAGAACAATTATGTAATAGCTCAGACATCACCAAGGGTTTTAGAACTTGTCTGACAGAGAGGAAGTGGGAAGAACAGAGAAAATAATGAGTGAGTATTAAACTACAAATGTAGATGGGGGAAATATATGACTCACCACAGCACCCAAAGCTTCCATCCAATCCTTCTACTTTTGCAATTCATTTGAAATTAATACCAATGAACTGCTGGTTAAGTGAGTCATAATTCAGTTAGACTGAATGTCCTGTGTAATTATATACTTTCCTTATTTCCAAGCAGCTTAGAAATATGAAAACATATCATTTATTGTGAATTAGTTCATGCTTTATATTACTTACGTTGTGAGGTTCCATGGTGTGATATAGTTAGCACTGTAAATTCTGAAACCTGATCTGAGTTCAAATTTCAGTAGAACCTAAGATTTGGGAGCCGCAGTGGCATAGTGGTTATGAATCAGACTGTGATCCACAGGGATGACAGCAGTTTGAAATCACCAGAAGCGTAGCAGGAGGAAGTCTGGCCTTTCTACTCTCATAAACAGTCTCAGGAACTCACAGGGGGTTCTCATGAGTCAGAATTGCCTCAATGGCAGTGAGAGTTTTCATATATTATTTGCGTCCTTTAACTTGTGCTACTGTAAAATTTGCTCACCTTTGAACTGCCTTGCAATATATGCCATGTGTGTGTTGGGATCATGAAAAGTACCCATTTGAGTCATGCTGTTCTGTGGCATTGAGTTGATCCCAACATACAACCAATCGAAACACTGCCTATTCCCCGCCATCCCAGCCACCATTGTTCTAGTGCTGTTGCTGTTGCAGGCCATGTGTCAATCCATCTGGTCGAGGACCATTTTTATTGGTTGCTCCTGTACTTCACCATGCATGACATCCTTCTCCAGGGACTGGTCTTTCATGAGAACGTGAAAGTTATGTTATCCAAAGTATCCAAGATGATGCCTTGCCATCCGTAGCTCTAAGGAACATTCTGATCGTGTCTTTCTAAGACAGATTTGTTTGGCTTATGGATGATGCAAATTTGACTGTGTGGATCATAACCCACAATGAATAGACTTGAGAAGAATGGCAATTCCAGAACACTTCATCGTGCTCACGGAACTAAATTGCACATAGATCAAGAAGCAGTTGTGCTAACAAAACTGTGCAGTTTAAAGTCAGGAAAGTCAGCATTGAATCCTCTTACCGTACATATTCAATCTGCGTGCTGAGCACATCATCAGAGAAGCTGTCTTATATGAGGAAGAAAATGGAATTGTGATCAGAAGGCTTACCCACCTAAGATGTGTCGATGACACCGACTTGCTCAAAGTAAGGAGGACTTGAAGCACTTGCTGATGCACATCAAGGATAGCCACCTTCAGTATGGACCACAACTTAAAGTAAAGAAAACTGAAAATGTTGACCACTGGACCAATAGGGACCCTCATGGTAGATGGAGAAAAGGCAGAAGTTGTCAAGGATCTTTCTTGGTTGGATCCCCAAGCAATGCTCCTGGAAAGAGCAGTCACGGGATCAAATGACACATAGACTTGGGTAAATCTGCTCTACGAGATTCAAATTGTTGATCATAAAAACGATCATAAAGAGTGGAAAGGGCTGGTGAGCAGTAAAGGGGAGGTTCACATAGACCTTGTGCTAAGGTGTCAGCGCAAACTGAGTAGGTGGAAGAGAGGTGGGCCTGGGGATGATAACCCGAATGGAAGCATTGGACTTGAACAGACAAGGATTCTATAGAAAATAAAGAGAAACTATGATGAGTGACAGGACTTCCGCCCAACAGATTTCTGAGACGTGTGGCTTGTGAGGAAGATTGGGACCAGATTGTGAGGGGAAGTTTTGACTCTACTGAGAAAGATAGACTTTAATTGTGCACCCACCTTGTTAATGGCTATGCATCAATCACTTGACACTGAGTGCTGTGCTAGTTGTAGCTCTTCCTAGGAGGCCCTGCCTCATTATGCATAAGGCTCAGGAATGAAACCTGCAATTAATTGACGAAAAATTATTTATTGTTCAATTATGTAAAATCATGATGGTAAGCATCCCAGAATCTGGCTTTTGAGAAACTCAAACCTGAGTAGTTATAACGATGTATAACATAAGGAAGCAAATTAAAAAGTTGTAACTAGTAGATCTGGCACTATTATTAATTAAGGGTGATTAAAGAACAAGGTCACTCTATTGGAATGAAGAATTGAGATCACTCTCTGCATAATTGACACCCAGAACCCTCGTTGACCTGAATTACCTGAGGTTTTTTGGGCTCTAATTATGTGATTAGTTGCCTCCAATTTCCCACTTTGCTTTGCCAGCATCCAACATCATGACTAAATAGGCCACTGAAAAGAAAATGAGACTCTCAGCAAAGACAACGAGAAAGAACTTCAAAGGGAGCCTGACAGAAGGGGCGATAGTGGGGTGAATTCTAAGGAAAAACAAGACTTAATATTTAACACTCACAGCTGCAGATACAATGACTGATTTTAAGAAAAACCAACCACTTTAATTGTGCTTAAATTGCTGCAAACATTTAACTTACCCAATACCAAATGAGGAAAGCATTCTGTCTCCTCAGTTCTATTTTCCTAGCAGTGTTTTGTGCATGGGTACCTCTATCTAAGATTGTCTGTACTTGAGCGCTGGTTTTTACTATAGATTCTGGGGATATGCCCCCCCCCCCCGCCATTGTGTGTGTGTGTGCGTGTGTGTGTGTGTGTGTGTGTGAGAGAGAGAGAGAGAGAGAGAGAGAGAAAACTAGCTTTGTAGAAGACAGGGCCATAGGAATCTTACCAAATGCTTGTACAGAAACAGAACCATTTAAACAAGCAACAGAGTCTGACAATTTACAGCAGAGACCAATTTTTAAACAATATATACCTGTACTTTAACAACTGGCCCCTAGGAAAAAAAAAAAAGCAATCTCCACATTTTCTCCTCAGTGCATCAAAGTTAAAAATCAATCAATATCTTCTCAGTATGAGTCAGTGGTGCCAGCGTGTGGACATCAGCAGAGTAATTAAAAAGCCAATGTGTTTACTTGGTAAGATGTAATTTAGCCATAGTCCATGGCTGCTTCCAAGAAATCTATTTACCCCCAAGTATCCTGAGGCATAGATGGGAGAGTGGAAGATGATTGAGTTTTAGTTATCCTTGTACGTAGCGAATTTCAATTATAATTCCTAGTGTAAAAAAATATGATAGTAATATTACCCTGAAGTTCTCCAAGCTTCCAGCAGACTTTAGAGATTTAAGAGAAGAAACTTTCCCAGTTTAATGATTTTGAAAAACCTTGCTTCCTAGTTTTGTTTTGTTTTTCCCCTCCCTTGGTTGGGAATTTCTTTATCTAACTTATTGTTCCCGCTGGATCCCTGGAACTCTAAGATGGGTGTTTGCTGAAGAAACAATTTGTGTAAAATAACACCAAAACTTTCCCTTGAAGTTACTCTGGAGAGTTCTCACCCACAATCTAACACATGACGAGACCCTCCTTACCACTTGCCCAGTGTACAACAGGAAGTTCAAGTTAAACCACTGAAGCACTGGGGCTGGAAAATAAGTTCCTGCTCAAATGCCAGTCCTAACCTGCTATTAGTAGGACCATCTGTGGGGAGGACTGGCATGAGACATTAGTGGTCTCTATATATACACAGGAGCCAAGGGCTCATCAACTAGCCTGGTGTGGCTCATGACAATAGTTTGCTAGGGAAGCATTCCAAAAGAAAGTCACAGGCTCACATAATGTTGTCTTCTGCCAGTCTTTACTCACAGCCTTCCACTGTAACCTCAAAGCCTACAACAATATGTTAAACTCATGTTCAATCACATGTGAAAATCACTTCCCTGATCACTTCAGACTCCCCAAGTAGGGAACGATATCTTTGCCCTTGATTTGCCATAGGTTTAGGTTTGCGTTATCTGTAATGCTATAATAAATCCTTGTATTTCAAAATTTTGTTTTTGGGATTGGAAGAATGTTCAGCATAGTGTTGGTTTTGAAGAAAACATGTTGTCAAGTGTAAGTGATTATCATTGTGGTTCACATCTGTAATGCGTTATCCATACAAAGAAAGGCTTGATGCTCTTCTAATGCAATCTGAAAGGAAGCCTGGTGGTGGTGTTGGGCAAGTGTTGACCTGTTACCAAAAGGTTGCCAGTTCAATTCCACCAGTGGTTGTGCATATGGAAGATGAGGCTGTTTGCTCCGATAGGGTTTACAGCTTAGAGTTGGATATAAGTCAGAAGCAACTCTATTTCAGTAGGTAAGGTTCTTAATATATTCTGTGGAGGGCTGAGCCCCGGTGGCGCAGTGGTTGTGCGCGGGGCTCCGGCCCCCTGGGACGGAGGTTCAATTCCAGCAGTGGGGCTGGGCCTCCTACTCCCACCACCGGAGAGCAGTGATGCCCACCTCCCCCCCCCCCAAAAAAAAAAATATATATATATATATATATTCTGTGGAAAGTTAAATTATGAACTAATTCATTTAACTATGTCTCACCCTAGAAGTGGAAAATTAACCTTTATTATTCTTTTTTAGAGAAAGAGGAACTCTGATTATGAGGACACATCACATGTGCATTGACAGGGCTAGCTCAGAACCATCTTCTTTTAATGGGACATCTTAGAACCGGGTCCTCCTCACAGGAAGGACGTCTCCCTCTGCTGTTGACTGCTTATTCCTCAATCGGCAGGAAATACATCTTGTAGTGCTGTACTCCTCAAACTGGTAGCTACCAGCTGCATAGAACAAACGCCCCCAATCAAACTCACTGCTATAGAATCTATTCCATCCCACAGTGACCCTATAGGAGAGAGTAGAACTGCTTCAGTGGGTTTCCAAGACAGTAAATGTATTGGGATTGAAAGTCTAATCTCTTTACTTGGACACAGCAGTGGGTTTTGAGCTGCTGACGTTGCAATAAGTAATTCAATGAATCAGCCATTACACCACCACGACTCTGAATTAGCTGCATATGGTTGTTTAAATGAACAAATCCAGTCTCTCTGTGCCACCAGCCACATTTCAAGCACTCCGCAGCCACAGGTGACTGTAGGCTATTTCATCACAGACAGTTCTCTTGGAAGCTCTATTCACTAGCACAGCCTGTGGACAGAAGCTGGGGGTGGGTCAAATCCCATCGGGATCCTCTCAAAAGAGATGAACATTTAGGATGGCACAGTGGTAGGATGATGGTAACTCCTTGTACAATATTCAGAGGGGACATATACCTTTCCCCATTTATGTGAAAGATTAAAATATTTACATATAGGAACTGTTAAAAGAGTATCTTTCTAGAAAGCCTGGCTTTTCTTGTCCCTTTGCCTCTCATTGTTACTTGTGTCTTATCTCACCACCAAGACTGTGAGTTCCTGAAGGCAGAGATTATTTTAAAATATCTTTAGCACCTCAAATTTTTGGTCTTTCTCAGCATTGGTTTAAAGAGACCTTTGTTGAACTGAATTCTCTTTGTCAAAGTTTCTAAGTTCTAGACTAAGATACTCTAATAATAGTGATTTTTCTAGTTGATAATACTTACTGGCATAGATATACTTGGGGAAGGTGATTATTCTAGGAGATATTGTTAAATAACCTTATAAGTAACAGTAAGGAGTAAAGATCAATGATAATTTCTTTAATTCTTTAGATATTTAGACAGTAATGAATGCAGGTGTCTTTTAGATGCCTTATAGACACTAAAACAAAATTTGCATTGAGTAATGTAGTAAGATCATCATATCTAGTCTATTCAGACCTGATATTTAACAATTTAACGTTTGAAACCATGTTTTTTACATTACTCTTTGTTCATAAATTCTGCTCTCTTTCAGCAGGAAAAAGGAAAAAAAGAAAAGAAAACTAGAAAGAAAAGGAAGTAAGAAAGAATAAAGATTGTGCTAAAGATTAGGAATATTTAAGTATTTGTAACATTTGGAAAAATCATAAAAATGTTTTATTTTTCATTTTAATTGGGATTGTGACTATTTCTGATGATTATGGTCAATTCTACAATTAGATGTTTTTGTACCCAAGAAGGATGTCCCACATAACTCAGAGGTTCAGGCTTGCTTCAATGCTGATGTTGAAGCACATGTTCATCATCTCCCTTGTTCACAGATTTCTGAGTGGTCTGCAGATTAGCATTGGACAGGACATTAAAGACTGAAAGGCTGGTTGACTGACTTGGGGAATAAAGCTCTGGACATTACCTACTTCTGGCTTGGAACATATGGAATCAGACCTGCAGCTCTCCCAGGGGTAGGGCAACGCCATCACTGCTTGGCTTGGCCAGTCTGTGTGTGCTGAACCCAAAAGCAAACTGAACAAAGATGTCTAAATTCACAGCTGTGACTAAAGAGACTGGGGGTTCATCTGGAAAACACAAAGCAATATTCCAATTGAAGCGCTTAGATTTTTGTGGAATGTGTGGTTAATTCAAGGTATAAAAAAATAGATTGGGTGTCATCATTAAACACACACGTGAAAGAGTTTAAAAAATCATGGAAAAGGGAAATGAAAAGATAATAGACTATATCCACCAAATTTTTGAAATCTCATTCTTCTGGCCTAATTGTGACTTACCTCTGAAAGAAATTGACTTCCAAAAATGTTGGTACACATATGTAATATAATGCTGCTTTTTAAATGGACCTAATTATTTTTTACCTGACCTGTAAATAAAATCTCCATTTAAAAGAAAAATCATTTTATTGGGGCTTGTACTGCTCTTATCACAATCCATCCATTCAATGTGTCAAGCACATTTGTACATATGTTGCCATCATTGCTTCTAAACATTTCCTTTCTATTTGATCCCTTGGTATCAGCTTCTCATTTTAAACCTCCCTCTCCCATCACCCTCATGAACCCTTGATAAAGTCTAGGCAGATTTGTAAGGTCATGATAGTGGGTGTGAGGAAGCATTAAAGAACCGAAGGAAAGTTGTATGTTTCACCGGTGTCATACTGCACTCTGACTGGTTCATTTCCTTCCTAAGACCCTTCTGTAAAGAGATATGCAATTGCCTACAGATGGGCTTTGGGTCTCCAATCTGAACTACCCCTCATGCACAATGATATGATTTTTTTGATCTGAGTCTTCGATGCCTAATACCTGATCCTATCAACACCTCATGATGTGTTGGTGTGTTTCTTCTGGTGTGTTTCTTCCATGTGGCCTTTGTTGCTTCTCAGCTAAATGGCCGCTTGTTTATCTTCAAGTCTTAGAGACCCCAGATGCTGGGCATTTGCTTATATACCCACTTTGTCTTTAGCAATTGTGTTGGGAAGTGAGCATCATGGAATGCCACATTAATAGAAAAAAGTGTTCTTGTGTTGAGGGAGTACTTGAGTAGAGGCCAAATGCCCATCTGCTACCTTGATAGTAAACATATGAATATATGTACCTAGATCTATTTCCCTATCATCACATAAAAATATATTTACATATGTCCAGGCCTTTATTTAGACCTCTATAAATGCTCAGTACCCCCTAGTTCTTTTCTCTATTTCCTTTTACTTTCCTCTAGTCCTATTATCACATTCAGCCTTCATTTGGGCTTCAGCAAATCCTCTCGGTTACATTGCTTTTGATTAAGCTCTACCAGACATCCTATCCCCTCCTCACCATAGATTTTGGATCACTTGTTATTCCCTAGTCACTGGGTACGTTAATACTCACATCCTTTCCTCTGCCTCCCCCTTTCCCATGTCCCCCTGGAACCAGCAACCCTGTTGTTTTTTTCCTCCAGATTGTTTATCTTATCTAGATAGACATGTAGAGATAATATTAAATACACAAACAAGATAAAGCAAAACAAAGCAACAAAGGAAAAGAAAACAGCAGCAACAACAAAATCAAAGTCTATAAATAAACTATAAAAAAACTATAAAAAAAGAAAAGTCTATAAATAGTTGAAGGTCTGTTTGTTGACCTTTAGGAGTATTTTTCAGTTGGGTCTGATGGGGTGCCACAATCTGGTCTCACAGTCTATTTTTGAGATTCCCTGGGGACTTCATTTCTCTGTTCCCCTTCCCGGTCTGTTGCATGCCCTTAGTGCTTTGCCATGAGGTAGTGTGTCAGATTGGGCACAATTACCACACTGTCTCCAGTGTTGTCCCCTGTAGTGCTATTAGTTAGTGAGGGACATCATATCCTGTGGTGGGGCAGCCCTATGGTCCTCTCTGTACACTGGCTGCTCTGAGCAGGAATATCATCCTCAGGGTTTGGTGGGCTAGGATGTGCTTCACTCTCTCTCCCTTCCCCTTCATTTGCTCCTCTGTGCTCTGACCAGACATGACCTTCTCCCTGAGCTGTAGCTTCATTGGTGTGCCTGAATTGAATTCTTCTGGGGGGAGGTGCACTGAGTTGGCTCCGACACAAAGTGACCCTGTGTATAGCAGAATGAAATGCCTCATGTTCCTCACAATTGTTTGTATGCTGGAGCCCATTGATATAGCCACTGTGTCAGTCCATCTGTGTCAATCCTCTTTTTTGCCTTCCCTCCACTTTACCAAACATAATGTCCTTCTCCAGGGACTGGTCTCTTCTGATAGTTTGCCCGAAGTATATAAGGTGAAGTCTTGCCAGCCTTACCATTAAGGAACACTCTGGCCTTACTTTTTTCCAATACAGATCCGTTTGTCCTTTTAATAGTCAGTCCATCATACTTTCAATAGCTTTTTCCAGCCCCACACATTAAATATATCATTTTTTCTATCGTCTTCCTTATTCAGTGTCCAACTTTCACATGCATATGAGATTATTAAAAATACCATGGCAGAAAAAAATACCATGACTTGGGTCAGATGCACCTTCATCCTCAAAGTAATATCCTAGCTCTTTAATACTCGAAAAGAGGTCTTGTGCAGCAGATTATCACTTAATTTTCAGTCTTTTTACTCTGCTGCTTTCATGAACACTGATTGTGGATCTCTGGAAGACAAAATCCTTGAAAACGTCAACCTCCATTTGTCATGATGTAACCTATCAATCCACTGGAGAGGAGCTGGTTCTCAACACTTTGAGTTGTAATCTACACCATCCTTGCTCCTTGATCTTCATCAGCAAGTGCTTCAATTCCTTCTCACTTTCAGCAAGCAAGGCTGTCGGGTTGTTAGTAAACATTCTCCCATTCCCGATGCTGGACTCTTCTTAAAATCTAGCTTCTCTGATCATTTGCTCAACACACAGATTATAAAAGTATGGTGAGAGGATACAACTCTGGCTCACACCTTTGCTGATTTTCAACCCTTGTTCTGTTTGGACCACTGCTTCATGGTCTATGTACAGGTTCCAAATAAGCACAATGAAGTGTTCTGAAATTTCAATTTTTCTCAAGGTAATCAAAGTTTATTATATTCCACACATGTGGGTGCCTTTGCATAGTCAATGAAACACAAGTGAACATCTTTCTGGTATTCTCTGCTTTGAGCCAAGATCCATGTGACCTCAGCAATGATATACCTTGTTCCAAGTTTGCTTCTGGCCTGGACTTCTGGTACTTCCCTGATAATGTTGGATGTTAATATCTGTCAGGTGGATGATCTTGTCTGTCAGTCTGTCATATTGTGGTGGTTTGCTGTGGTGCTGGAAGCTATGTCACTGGTATTTCAAATGCCAGTAGAGCCACCCATAGTGAACAAGTTTCAGCAGAGTTTCCATACTGAAAACAGACAATGAAGAAGGGCCCGGCTCCTCACTTCAGAGGAAGAAGCTGCTGGAAACCATATGCATAGCTTGGAAGCATTTTAAAATGCTAATGTATAGTCAACACCATATACTTTTTGGCCATAATTATTGTTACACTTGAAAATTTGCATTTTAAAGTAAATGTGTACTTCAGTATGGAAATATAGGCATCACTCTGAATCTTATGGTAAATATTACTCCCAAAGACTGGTCCAAATTAAGTTTATGTTCCTAGAATTGAGGACACCAAAAACTGTCTAAAGATTTTTCACTGGGAAAAACATGGTACAAAAGTTTTGACCATTTGATGTAGAGCAACTTATAATATATTTTGTACCCAATTTCTTATTTCTGGTTATGACGTAATTAGTCTCTGTTAATAAAAACATTTTTGCAAGTTTTGAGTTTAATGATATGGGTTATATAATAGTTTTATAAACTTATCATTTTTAATGTCATAAAAGATTAATCTTACTTAAAATGTCTTTTTCTTTTAAATATGAATCTTCTGGGCTGAGCCCTGGTGGCATAAGTGGTTGAGTGCGGGACTGCGGCCCGTGGGCTTGGCGGTTCAAATTCAGCGGTGGCTTTCAGGAGCAGCACTGGGTAGCATCCACATCCACCAGAGGCAGTGATGCCCCCCAAAAACAAAAAACAAAAACAAAAACAAAATAAATATGAATCTTCTGATACTTAAAGTTTTTTCTCATAGCCTTCCATGGGACACTTCTTACTGAATATAGAAATTAATTTGCTATTTTTGTAAAGTGCTTGGAAAAAATAAAGAAAGCTTAAAGGATCACATGAAAAATACGCATAGTCCCAATACTCAAAAGATGGCCAATTTGAAATTTTATTGTGTATACTTTGAGCTCTGTTCACATATGTGCACATATCTGTGCTGTATTCACAAAAAAGAAGACAAATGAGATTATGCTGCCCCTAATTTTATAAACAAACAGCATATTGAGAAGCAGCAATGCCAAAGGCTATGAGTGGGAAATCAAAGTCACACTGCCAATATTTCAAATTCTGTCCTTGTCACTTACTAATGGTCTGAACCTAGACAAATATTACATATCCTCTTCCAGTATGATTTTCTGTGCCTATAAAAATGAGGATGATAATACTTTTTAGGAATTGTTGCAACAATCACTTAAAACTCTTAATAGCTTTCTATTATTTTTACCTATACATCATAAAAACCCATTTTTAACGTTTTAAATGTACATTTTAAGGGAAGTCAAAAGAGCAAGTCAAGCTTACTGCCATCGAGCCAATGTGGACTCAGAGAGATCCTGCAGGGCAGGGTAGAACTGCCACTGTGAATTTCTGAGACTGTCACTCTTTACGGGGGTAGAAAGTTGGGTTATATTCCTGAGGGGTGGTTAGTGGTTTTGAACTGCTAACCATACAGCTAGTAGCCCAATGCAGAACCACTACATCACCAGGGCTTCTACACTTTAAGGAAAGCTTAGTTTTTATTATTACCTTCTAATTTAGGTAACCTTTGTTTTGATTAGTATACTTTGGCCTCCAGGTAACAGACAATCCTATTAAAAGTGATCTTAATGATAAAAGTACTTTTTATTTCACATACTGAGAAGTTGTGAAGTAGATTTTTTTTTCACTTTGTACAATCCAGCCTCTCCAGGGCAGCATCAAGGCCTCATGTTCTTTCCATCTTGCTTTTCTGTTCTGAGTGTATGGGCTTATCATCTGATGGCCAGGGGCTTCAAGACCTTGGATGTGGTTCCAGGCATCGCAGACACATCAATACAGGAAGAAAATGGAACTTCCCAAATTGGTTTTCTTTTTTTAAAAGCAAGGAATTTTTTGCCAGAAGCACATCACATGTTTATTCCAAACCACTCAATAGAAATGAAACTATTTTGATAGGCTTTCTAATTCTAATAAACATGGAGTTCTATTCACAAGGAAGGAGAGGATGAAGCAATTGATCAATAACTATTCAACAGTGTTTGCAGTGCCATTACCACATTTTTAGACCCTTATTTATACATTTTAAAATGATTACTGCTGCCATAATTAACATCCCTAAAGAAGCACTTCTGTGCAAAATTTAAATTCTCTCCTTAATTTAAATTTCCACAAATGAATTTTTTGAAGGTAGTTTAGCTACTTTTAAAAATACCTATTTGACTTTAGTTTATGTTGTCAAGAATTGCCAAGGAAAGTTGTAACCCCTAACTTTCAATACATTTTGGTGATTTGATTCATTCTTTTTCCTGTTAAATGACTCTAGGAACTACTATTTAACATTTTTTTTGGACAGATGATACCTGACATCTTTAATTTGATTGATCTTTCTTTAAGTAGCATCTCCATTACCAGAGACCTATAGCATATGATTATTGATAATTTAAATTCTTTATTTACATTCCTTGTATCTCCAGAAGATTTTCTGGTATACTCTATGCTGACTGGGACCACTAGAATAACCTGAAAAGAAGCATTGATATTGGACATCTTTATTTTATTCTTAACTTTAATAATGTTTCCAATAACTGATATTCTCATGAAGCTGGGTTTTTAAAATATCCATAGTCTCTTTCTTTATATTATGATCAAAACATTTTAATGTTAGGGTCGTTCAAAGTTATCACATGATGCCTATTTTGCTACTTTAAAAAACACCTAGTTGACTTTAGTTTGCAATAAACAATAAATCTATTGCAATAAACCTATCCTATAGTAAATGTTGAATAGAATTTATAAATTTTCTAGTGTTAAATCACTCTAGAATTTTCTGGGCTAAATCTATTTTAATTATCTTGAACTGTTATTTTATTTACTCTCTGCTATGCATAAGATACCATCTGTAGACTCCTAGAAGTAGTTGGTATACTTAAAAAAAACAGTTTTACTAACATATAATTCAGATAATATGCAATTCAATAGTTCAATGTTACTCAAAAATGTTTTGTGAATGAGTGAATAAATGCACAAATAACAAAACACAAAAGAATTGCACAATAGAATTGTGCAATTATCACCACAATGCATTTTAGAAAATTGTCTTCTTTATTGTGGGGATACAAGGGATACTCTTTTTTTTTTTTTTAAACAGTTGGAGACTTCATCATAGACTGTAGTGGTATAGCCAGAGCAGGAAAAACACTGCCTGTTACTAAATTTTTGACTTTATAGTTATCCTTAAGCTGTGTGGTTTGAGGTGAGGACTGTAGAACTAAGAAGATTACTTAGTATTGTATTGCTTCCATTTACTTTGAATGATATTTACCTTAATAAATAGCACACTGTGCCAGGATCCAAGTAGTTTTTCCAAGGTGTGGTACTTGAAATAGATGTGGCAAAAGGATGTTTTATTTCCCAGACTCCCCCCACCCCCACCCCAAACATTGCTAAAACAACAACTGGCTGTATTCTGTGGGCGATCCAGTGAAGTCAAACGGATCACTCCCATTTAAGGGATCATTCTCGCCCTTCATAAGGAGCCCTGATTACTAATTGCAGTGTTCAAGTTCAAGCCCACCAACTGTAACTTGGGAGAAGGATGAGGCTCATTGCTTCTGTGATGCTTTACAGTCTCTGAAACAGTCACGATTCTGATGAGCCAGTCCTGACTCCATAGCAATGGTTTTGATTGGACTCAGGTCATCTTGTAAAGGATTTACCTAATTAACAAAAATTGAAAATTAATGTGACATGAACAATAAAGATGTCATAAAAGTCATTATAAGGACGCAAGATAGTTTGCTAATCATTACTTAAGCAGGTGATAGACAAATCTGGTTTTTTCCCTGCAACGAAAAGAGTAGCAAATTTAAGTTTTCGATAAAGGTATTTGAATGAGATGATGATGATGGTTTTCAGTAATAGAAGTAAGCATTATTTAAGAAAGAAGGAACCACCAGGGTAGTGGGTAATGGGAAAGAGTGCACAGTGTACGATATGACAAAAGAATAATAATTTATAATTTATCAAGGGTTCGTGATGGAGGGGGATGGAGGAAAAAATGAGGAGTTAAGACCAAGGACTTAAGTAGAAAGAAAATGTTTTGAGAATGATGATGGCAACAAATGTACAAATGTGCCTTGCATACAATGGATGTATGTACGGATTGTGATAAGAGGTGTGTGAGTCCCCAATAAAATGATTAAAAAATATTCAGTGAGCACTTAGATGATACAGGTGATTTATTTATGTAACACCAATTAATAAGAGAGTATTGAGAGTTCAATGCTTTGCAGATGATGGAACCAGAACTTGGAGAATTTAACTAATTTCCTACAACTGAATAGCTGAGATGAGACTGAGAAGAATTCAAATCGTGTCCATCAAGCCATTTTCAAAGCCCTGGTCTCTTCCTACTTTTTTAGACTAGGGAATATTAAAGGGAACAGTTCAAAATTATGAACTTTTATACTTGATCAAAAAGGCTAAAATTTTTCTTTTGCTATGGAGTTTGTTATATCTTGAATGTCCCTGTTATCTTTTATCTTTATACATCCTTTTTCTCACTTTTCATATATATTTTTCAATATATATATATATTTCAATTTTACTTTATTTTTCTTCTTTAAAAGACTATTAAAAACCTGCTGTCAAGTTAATTCTGATGCATAGTGAAAATGGAATGAGAATACACTTAGGCATTAATTCCATTTTGACTTAAAATATCTGATATTCTGATAGGGTGATGACAAAGAAAATTGAGTGAAGAGAAATGAGAGCATTGACAAATACATTTAGAGAGATCAATCTCTCAAGTAAACAAAAGAATGAAAATCAAAATAACAAAATTTTCAGCTTCTAACTTTTCAAAATTTATTTTAAATGATAATAATTAGTTTCAGCATTGATTTGAAGAAATTGACACTTTCATACTCAGAAGGCAGACACAAAAATTTGAAAATGCAAAGCTTTTTCTTAAATACTTTTATTGGGGGCTCTTACTTCTCTTATCACAATCCATACATTCCACTATCCATTGTGTCAAGCACATTTGCACCTATGCTGCCATCGTCATTTTCAAAGCATTCTCTTCTCACTTAAGCCCCTGATATCAGCTCCCCATTTCTTCCCCCTCCCCTCCCCTCCCTTACAAACCCTGGATAAGCTATAGATTATTATTTTCATATCGCACATAATCCTCTGTCACCCCTCACCAGTTTCCCATTGTTTGTCGCCCTGGGAGGGGACTATAGGTTGATCCTGTGATTGACTCCCCACCCCCCACCCTCCCCTAATCCCCCAGGTATCTCAATTCTTATTGAGGGGGTTATCTCTCTTGGATTCCTCATGTTGCAGACTCTTATCTGTAGCAGTATGTATGTTCTGTTCTAATCCAATTTATAAGGTAGAATTAAGGTCATGATAGCGGTGGGAAGGAAGCATCAAAGAACTAGAGGAAAGGTGCATGCTTCATCAGTGCTTTATTGCCTCCTCATTGGCTCATCTCTTTCCTGTGACCCCTCTGTGAGCAGATGTTCAATTGTCTACAGATGGGCTTTGGGTCTCCACTCCATGCCCTCCCCCCGCCCCCATTCACATTGGGTATGATTGTTTTCTGGGTCTTAGATGCCTGATACTTGATCCATCGACACCTCATGATCATGCAGGCTACTTGTGCTTCTTCCATGTAGGCGTTGTTGCTTCTGAGCTAGATGGCTACTTGTTAATCTTTAATCCTTTAAGACTCCAGCTTTTGATAGGCAGGCACAGTCAGCTTTTTTCCCCACATTTGCTAATACATCTGTTTTGTCTTCAGCAATCATATTGGGAAGGTGCGTATCACAGAATGCCAGATTATTAGAATCAAGTGTTCTTATGTAGAGAGAGAACTTGAGTCAAGGTCCACTGTCCATCTACAACCTTAATTCTTAACATATAGACATGAGTACATTGTTCTATTTTCCCTCTCATTATATATAAATATATTTACATTTATGTGCATGCCTGTATTTAGACCTCTATAAATGTCCTTTGCCTCCTGGTTCTTTCTTCTATTTCTTTTTGCTTTCTTCTTGCCCCACTCCTATGTTCAATCTTCATTCAGGTTTAGTAATTCCTTGCTATTACATTGCCCTTGATTAAGCCCCACCAGTCATCCTACACCCTTCTCTCCATTGATTTCAGTTCCCTTGTACCTGGGTTGGTTCCCCTACCCTGCATACATTGCTTCACCTCCCCTTCTCCCATGTCCTCTGGTAACTATTGGTCCCATTCTTTTCATTTCTGAATTGTTTATCCTGCCTATCTTATCTAGGTAGATATGCAGAAACATTAACAAGCCCCCAAACCAGGCAAAGCCAAGCAAAACAATAAAGGAAGTCAAGACCAACAAAACAATAACAACAGTAACTAAATAAAATGAAACCACCACCACATAAGAAAGAAAACCACTGACAAAAATGCAAAAACCTGGGCTGAGCCCTGGTGGCGTAGTGGTTGTGTACAGGACTGCGGCCCACTGGGTTGGTGGTTCAAATCCAGTTGCAACTCTCCAGGAGCAAGGCTGGGCCTCCTACTCCCACCAGGGCAATGATGTCCACAAAAATATGCAAAAACCTATAAATAGTTCAGGGTATGTTTGTTGGCCTTTATGAGTGTTTTCCATTGGAGGCTGATGGGGTGCCACACTCCGTCTCCAAAGTCTATTTTTGGTAGTCCTCAGGGATTGCATCACCTTGCTCCCCTTGCTGTTCTGTTGCATGCCCTTAGTGTTTTCCCCAAGTGTGATGGGCTCAGATTTTCACAATTCCCGTACTGTGTCTCCAGTGTTGTCCTCACAGAGCTATAGTTTAGTGAGAGATGGCATGCCTCATGGGGAGAGCAGCCCCATGTTCCCCTCTCTGTGTTGTCTGCTCTGAGTAGGAATATCATCCTTGAGACTTGGTGGGCCAGGATGTCCTCCTCTTGCTCGAATCAGGCAAGCCCCTTTCCCCAAGCTGTAGCCCCAGCGCTGTCCTCTGAAGTGCATTCTTCAGGTGGGGAGGGGTGTGTGTCTTCATAGTTGGGATTGGGGCCAACCCTAAAGACCTTTCTTGGTTCCACAGCACATGCTTGTATATTAAGTTCACATTTTGGTGCATTGTGTTGAAGCCTCGTCTCGCTCTCCTTCTCCTGTGGAGATAGAAACAATATCTCTGGGTGGGTAAGTGTTCTGTTCCCCGCTACCCATGTCTTGCCCCCGCCCCCCTTACTTTCCCCCTCCTGCTTAGTTGGCAAAGTCTTAATGGACAGGATGGAAGACTAAATAATTTTCTCATTGCCTGAAGCTATAGTGACTTTTCCCTCTCTGTAACTCAGACGCCTCAATTCTTTTTCTTTGGACATCACAGCTTCTAATTCACTTGTACTGATAACTGTTCTGGGTGATGAATCCGAGGTGTAGCTTGAGAAGAAATAGAACTTTGCTTTAAGAATTGTCATCAAGGGTGAAAGTAAACAAAATTAATATAACAAATCACTTTTTGAAGAGAAATTTGGCCACATGCATAAAATATGCACACTCTGTAAACAGGATGCTATATATAGAGACTATATTTGATGTACTTTTAGCAGAATAGAATTTATTACAGGATTTATGTAGCATGTTAAATCATTGGTAAAAGTAAAGAAATTCAAGCTTGAGCTTCCAGAAGGACTCCCAAACACACACTGCAAATCTGGTCATGATGGGCAAGCTGTGACATGATCTGCCAAAGAAGGAAACTGCTGCTCTTGGTGGAGGTTCTAGAACTTTGTCACCTCTGCTACACTCATTATTAACAATGAATATTTGCGCCCATTTTCTCTGTTCAGTGCTGAACTCAAGATTCAAAGACTCCTGAGTGTGCCTGTAAGTGTTTTCTGTACACTCTGTGCGACACTCTTCTATATACTCACTTCAGATCTTAAACTTGGGTTGTTGTTTTTTCTGTAACTCATCCATTGACCCTCAATATCTGTGACTGTCGAAATCCTGTTTTTCCTCCCAAACTTAAATCTGTTAATTGGACATTGCTTCTTTCTTTAAAAAGTGTTTGCTGTCCTCACTAGAATCTTTCCTTCTGCATACTGTTCTAGAACTGGGTGGAGCATCTGTTATATCACTCTCCTTGTGCAATGGCAGTGGTGCTCACCTCTGTTTCCCACTTGAATCAAAACATCCTTTGGGAGGGGGGCCATACTTTTGCATCACCTAAACGACATGAAGCTCAGATCTTTTTACAACAAATGGCTGTTAAATTGAATTGATTTAAATTACATTAGAAGTCATTTGAAAGAGCTAGAAAAATACCATTAATGGTGTCTGTGCAAGATCCCTTGAATGAAATGTGAGGGCAAATACATTAATGCTAACTTGCTCTCAAGCAAACACCACTAGCTCTGTGGTGAAGATTATCAAACAGCAGCTCTCCTGCTTGGAACTTGTGATTGGAATACCTGATTTTGTAAGTCCAAGACAAGTTTGCCTTGATCATTTGAACCAACCATAACCATCCAAAGACTGCATCACAAGATGAGGCTAAGAAAAAGTGCGATGGACTTGTAGTTTGATGTGTTGCCTGAGATCATTGTGCATGTACACATGTTTTCTGTGACCACAATGTAAAGATGATTCAGGAAGGAAAGGGAATGATGTGTTATATCCTTTCTTTCCACCATCCAAATTTCCCAACCTACCGAAAAATTGATAATTCATATTTTTTCTTTGTTGGAAATCAAACCATGCTCCTCTATCAGTGGTTACTAGTTCATTTTTATATATGGGAATATGTAAAATTTATCTTAGAATTCCTTTTGTTTTAGTAGTTACTGATTTTTAATCTACTAGTGAGGGAATAGCCATCAAATAATATCACCTACCATGTCTTTTTAAGAGCATGTATTTTATGCTCTGCTGCAGAAACCTGAAGACTCAGTAGTTCAAATTCTCAGCTGCTAACTAAAAGGCTTTCGCTGTATGCACCTACCAATGAAAGCCATAGCAGTTTGCTCTCGCAAAGATTTGCAGTCTATGCAAGCCATTGGGGGGCAGTTCCACAATGTGCTGTGGGATAACGATGAGTTGGAACCGACTCACTGACAGTGGTATTGTTTTTTTTTGGCTATAGAAATATATGTTTCTGTGGAAACCCAAGATGCTGTCCATGGTCCTTAGATTCACATCCCACAAGAGCTGTAAAATCCATGAAATGAACCATAAGAAGATGCTTTCACCCTGTAGTCTCCTCTTGTAATCACTTAATTTCCCACTCGATTCAAGAAAGAATAGTTTATTATTTTATTAATTTACTCATTTGCACATAAAGTTGTGCCTATGTAAACTATAGACCACTGACCCCTTTAACACTGTTTAATGTCATATATATTGCTGTCTAGTTTAGCTGAAACATAAGATTTATGTAACTATGGAACAACGAAACAAATCATTAACTTCTCAGAAGACCATAGAAGGCTGGTAAATATCTGGTGTATGTGTGCATGTATAGGTGTGTGTGTGTGTGAGAGAGAGGTTACTTTTTATATAGTTTGTGTATACATATGAATTTTGTTACTTTGGTGTACTTAGGAGTCAAGAAATTTAAATTTTTACACATATTGTGCATGAAAAAATGTTGACTTATTTCTTCAAATAGCCAACTCCTTTAGGATATTTTAAAACCCAAAATATTCCAGCTTATAAATTGTAAAAATCTCCTGAAAGTATATGCTTTTGACCAATTGTTTTCACTCTCTTCTATTAGTGATCTTAATGGAATTCCTTGATACTATGAAAACACACACATACGCACACAAAGTCATGTGAAATAAAAATATTTTTATATCCAGAATCAGAATCAAAACTCAAGATTTAATTTTTTCTTTCTGTCCAGATATTCAGGATGAGGTTGGACTGAGCAGGTAATACTGTGCACTAAACTCTAATATTTAGAGGCATGATAAAGATCAACTGTCAGAGTGCTACTTTAAGATGGAATTCTTTCTATTTATCATCTTGTGTCACACCTGAAATACCACCCAAATGCACTGTATATTTGTATATGTGGTAATCTAAGTGTGTAGTGAATAGTCTAGTAATCCTCACTTACTATCAAGATATAAAGCTGATGATTGAATTACAGATTACATACCACATCGATTCTTATTAGACATGTGCAGGCAGTAAAATGTTTACATTTCCTTAGCTGATCTGAGTCACCCTTCTCATCATTTCGCACTATATGAAATTTAGTGATCGTCAATGAATACTTGGGTTATTCTTGTCCACATTACATATTTGGCATCTCATCTGTATATTTACATGTGTGTACTTCTCCCGGTCATGGTAAACATTAGATGAGAAGATGCATATTTCAATGGCTTGTACATGACAAAGTTCCATAACAAGAGGATGGAACATTATACTTAGTCAATAAGTATTCAGCAACTATTATGGTCCAGACATTCCTTTAGAGATAACAGTGGAAAAATATCCTTTCCTTTGTGAAAGTTTTATGGTAGGGAAGACAAACTAAAGAAGTAAGTACATAGAATAGTTCATGACTCTATCTCTTGAGGAGAAAAATGAAGCAGGGAAAGAGAAGAGGGGGAAAGATGGTGGATAAGGATGTGGTGTTATGTGTTTGGCTGCAATCTCCCTTGTCCACATTTTGAAACAGTCAGCAGCTTTGTGGAAGAAAGACTAGACTAATGTCAAGTGGGCTATTCTAGCTTTAGTTGGCCATTTTAGATAGAAGAGATAAAAGGGGGATTGTTCTATAGATGAGTTGATTGTTGCTCACAACAAGGAAATGGCTGCAGAGTTAGTAAAACTTGATGGGGTCACAGGAAATACCAGAAAATGAAATGTTTTCTGGTGTTTTATTGATTACACAAAGGCATTCAACTGTGTGCATCTTCACAAACTATGGATAACTGGAGAATGCGAATTCCAGAACCCTTCATTGTGCTTTCCGAGTAAGTCGCAAATGTTAAGCTGTGTTCCTTAAGGCTTTGAAAATCTCTTCTCTATGTCCCAGAGGAATTCTGCTGAAGTTCAGGGTCTCTTACCCCTGGTCAGCAACAGAATTTTATAAATGTCTTACAAGGCTAATCAGTGATGTACATAGGGTTCCCCGATGTTCTTCCAAATCTACCATAGTTTCCCAATCTCCTGAAAATGGTTCTTGCATGGTAAAGTGGCTGGATTCAAAGCTTCTTGTCTTTTCAAAGTCTGGATTCCAGACACTAGGACTTCTACCTGCCCAGAACTGATAAATGGCCAGGAGTTAAATGGCTAAGGATGGCAGCTTCCTTCTTAGAAGTTCTCACCTCTTTCAAGTTTTAGTGCAGTTGTAATCGTCTGAGCAGCTCTCTTCTGCCTTCAGCCAAAACATATTTGAATTTTATCTGTATTTCATAATTGCGCTCCAGGGCGACACTGGTCTGCTAGCCATCCAGAAGTAGAATGATAGTGAAAGCCACGAGACTGGCTTGAGATATCAAAGTGACTGAATGTGATAAGGATGACTGCAGATTGCTGTCCTAGGCAACCCTTAAAGACATCCATAAATCTAAAGGGGAAATCATACTCTGTGTGGCATTATATGTAAGAAGCACATGCCTTATAATTTAATTATCCTTTTATCACTTTTTGTTTTCAATTCTTATGTTTTTCTTCTAAGTAATTTACTTGTTAATGAAAAGTTTGGTTACACAGCTCCATTAGCCGATTCCCTTGCATTTGTTGTTGTCGATTCTGACTCAGGACAATCTCACTTGTACAGAGGAGACCCTCTCGGTAAGGTTTTTAACGCAGGTCACCAGATTTGTCTTTAGAAATGCTTCCAAGTGGGCTCTAACCTTCTGCCTTTCACTTTGTTGTTAAGTATTTGACCATTTAAAACACCCAGGGACCCGTACAGACCCCTTTAGGGTGATTTTAAGAATTACCTTTTCTCCCTTAAAATAAATTTAGTTAGATTATTTATGGCATAGGGTAAAAAACATTTTCAATATGACCGAAATAAAAGTACAAATAAAATTACAGTGGAATAACCCTGAATCTATTGAAACCAACATATTCAGTCTCTTAAGACCAAGGTATTGATTCGCATGATGGTAGGACACAGATGTAAAAACAAAACAAATGGCAAATGTATTGCCCTGGAGCTGATTCTGAGTCATGGCAACTGCATGTGAGCCTGTGTCCTGTCCAGCTCTACAGTCTGCTGGGTTCCAGTCTTTCTGGACAGACTCTTCTGGCCATGCTCTTCTTCTCTGACTTTGGGCAAGTTAAAACAGGCAGCACCGGGACTATACACACTTCCAATCTGATTGGAATCTAAATATAGCAACTCTGAGAAACAATTGTCAAAGGATAATGGAGTAAATTAGCATGCCAGTAGGAGACAGTATAGTTTAAAATTGAAATCATTTAAATGAGTGTAATGAATAGATAGGTACACAGAGGAGGGCAGGGGAAACACAAGAGCTAGTGACATATCATTGGTCTAGAAATGATTACTATTCCATCACTCTTAAACTTGAAAGGACAAGAGAAGGAAACAGCTCCCAGTACCTGAAGAGCAGGACCATCAGGTGGAGAAAATTACCTCTGTCAGGCAGCCCACTGTGACCCCATAGTCAGGGAGCTAGGGAGTAATGACCTCCAGTGCATTCTGTTCCTTCTCTCTTATCTTCTGCTCTGTGCTTCCCTTGGGAAGGCAGAAAGCAAAGGAATCTATTGAGTTCATTCTTACAGGTCACCTTTCAGCATACAGACCTTAGTGTGGGTCTGAGTTTTTCTGTCTTTGCCTGTCTCTCTCTCTCTCTCTCCTTTAACAAATGGCTCTAGAGTAGAAACAGCTGCAGATTTTCCTAGTCCTTGAAAAACATAACATGCCTTAGCATTATTCATACAACTTTGTAGGTTCACTTAATGGAACTCTGCTATCAAAGCTGGTAAAACTATAAGGATATAAATTGGACTGAAACAACGTATTTAATGAACCTGTCCTGAATACAAACCATCAAATATTTCTTCTTAGACACATTATTCATTTTATTCTAAAAATCTGTCTTGGCATGAAGCACACACAAAACAGTTTGGGAGAAGTTTTCTGAAAACATAAATACCAGAAAACTAGATGAGTTGGAGAGTTGGGAACTGACTCATGTTAATTTGGTTCATATTCATAGCAACTCAATATAGAACCTTTGAGGTCAACTGTTTCTGTCTTCTCTGTTGCTTTGAAATGCAAGTTTGAGAAACTGTCAGTGCATATTTTAATCTCAAGCCACCTTTTGCATGGAGCTGTAACTGTTCATAGAAATGTGTCAATGCCAATGAAGATGGCAGTGAGTGCCATTGGGGCAGGGTGAGAGAGGAGAGGTAGAGGCTTGGGCAGAGCATGTTGGGGGAGCCCACAATAATATCGTGGAAGCACACATTTCCCAGAAACCCTTGTTACTTAGATGGACATTGCCAAGACTCTCATGGACACGGAACCTTTAGAGAATAGATGTGTCAGGGCACTGAGTAAGGGCTAGAGAGACTGAGGCTGCCTATGCTGACTGGCAAAGTCTTCTGTCTCATAGTTAAATTCTCCTGTATGCTCTACATCTTCCAAAAGTAAATCTTTCTCTTGCTAAGACAAGAATCTAATTATTTTGGCTACCTATTGTGATTGTTACATAATCTGGTGCCAACTTGAGACTATTAAAAATGAAGGGGTGGAGTTAAACCTTTTGATCTGGTTGCAGCTTGATGACCTCATTTGGAAACACTACAGAGATAAATAGCTCATTGGAGGCAGGACACAGGCACTCTTTGCTGGGTATTTCTGAATACAAGACACATGGAGCTACACTAGATCCCTGGAGCTGGAAAAGCAACGTGAAGACCCTCCCAGTACTGAGATGCTTACACCACTACTGGACCAACAAGACTTCTTACCCACTGGCTTGCAATCTTCCTGCATTCATCATCATTGCATGTATTTCGTGTGTCTGAAGAAGAGTTTATAGATTGGATATATGGGCTAATGTTTGACTTATGAGCTAAGACTGGAATGGGCTGGAATGCTTTCTCAATATTCAATTAATCTTGTGTATAAATCTCTCTTATATGCGCATGTCTATGAACTTGTTCCTCTAGTCATCTCAGACTAACACATATATGGATTACATAGATTCCCTAGAAACCCAACTCTAGCCTCCTACTTGATCTCTTTGTTTACTGCTGCTCTAAATTATTCTTGAAATCTCATGAATCTATTTCTGAAACCCGAACCTCAGAGAGGAGGATTAGAATTAAACTCATTGCTCTTGAGGTATCTCTGTCGGTTCTCCTTCATGTGCTTTACCTTTATCAAATATATTCCCCTAACCAAGAAACTCAACATAACAATGACGTGTTCATTTATTTAATCAATAATCATCTCCATGTACTATTATGGAGATAAAGATAGAATGAATTGGTCTCATAGAAGAACTGGTTCTACAAGGCATGATGGAAAAGCTAACCGTGTCAAAATTCCTATACACGTCCTGGCTCTGTAAACTATTGTAGTTATGGGAATATGCTTAATGATCTTATCTGGGTACCTACATGTGAGAAAGTCCTCTTAAGTGAAAAGATGCTCCCATGTCCAAACAAGAACCACATGTGTTTGATCTACTTCTGAAAGTTTCTTGGAAATCATCCTCTCTCATTCTATTACAGCTGTAGTGACACACATTGAAAAGTTATTATTACCTTCCTTCTGGCCTATTGCAATAGTTTCTTGGCCTCCCAAGCTCCATTTCTTCTGTCTATAACCCACCCTACTAATTATTGCTCCGTTATTTGCCTTGCAACACAGATCACCCCTCATCTCCTACTTGACTCGGATACACTTTTGCTCCAAACAACTCTTTGTTGTGTTCATCTTGCTCCTTCTAAAAATACCCCTGTTTAGTCATCTTTCATCTCCATCTTTGGAAATCTTCCTCATAGCTGACCTAAATACTCTCATTAATTTT
Source organism: Nesogale talazaci (assembly GCA_004026705.1). NCBI lineage: Eukaryota > Metazoa > Chordata > Mammalia > Afrosoricida > Tenrecidae > Nesogale > Nesogale talazaci. The sequence goes on along the minus strand of PVJH01003054.1, from coordinate 74,074 downwards.
TGTCTTTTTAATGCTACTTATGGAATTCTACTTTGTTGTATGTTTATGTTTTATTTTTCTTGCAGGATATTAAGACTTTGGAGGGCTGTGATCACAACAGCTATTTTTTGTGGCCCGATTAGAAAATGATATGATGTATTTATACATGAAAGAAAGAGGGCTCATCAAATGCTTTGAACATTCAATTATACAAACATTCTACAAATATCAGAGCAAACTAGAGATAAACTTTAATTTGATGTGGTGTTTAGCACATTTTGTTGGTAGGCAGAGTGTCCCTGGAAAAGCATTATGCTTGTGTCTCTATTAGATTCAGTCAAATGACTTAAGGTACATTTCAGTGAGAGGTAGAGAAATCAGAGCTTTTATGCGCATTAAGTGAAGATGGTAAAATTTCACTGAAAACATGTAACAGCCTTCCATGATCGCAGATGTCTGCAGAATGCCATCATGAACATGCTCTTTTGCAGCCTGAATGCTGCAGGTGGAAGCCTGTGTTGAAGCAAGAGACTCCTCAGCCCTGCTTTTTCTTTTTTAAAAGCTTCTAATTTCATAGTTTTGTTTTCATGTCACAAAATTCATGTGGAGTATATTTTGAAACACAGCCTCCTAACGTAAAAACAATCCATTTCCTCCCTATGCAGAGCTGTCAGGAAGAAGGAGATATTTGGTAAACTGCATGTCACTATCAGCCATTGATAGCCAGTGATTTGTTCCGAATCCAAAGGCTAAACCCAACTTCACGCTGCTGTATGTCAGATACAATTGGTCCACAGTCAAAGTTTTCCAGCTCAGACAGGGCGCACTTTATCCTTCAGGCTGCTACTTAAGATAGCCACGACCCTGAGGAGAACCAGTCAACAAAACCGACAGACAAGAGGATGTGATTTGTATGCATCCCAGAGCCAGCTCACCTCACCCCTGACCTACAGGTCAGGCTGCAAATGACAGCAGGGTGCATGCACCTGACCAGGCAGAATATTCTCATTATAAAGCCTGGGGAGAGGGAGCAACTCCTTTGTGTTTACCTGTAGTCCAGAGGCAATCTACCTAGAAAGTGAGTGTGCAGTGGGGCTGCTGCAAAGGGACAGGGTGGGGCTAATTTAGCTCAGTAAGATGTGAGCGACATGTAAGTGTCTTATAAAATCTTAAATCAACGATTTATTCGGATAAACTTGGGTGAGCACAGATGTTTATTAGATACTGTAGCCATGATCATTTTATCTAAGCAAAAAGGAAGTTTGTTTAAATGCAGATGGCCCCTCCAAAGAAAATTAACCTGGAAAGAGAAACCTTATTAAACTGCAACAGGGCAGTTTTATCAAAGGCATATGATCATTATTTTCCGTCTTTGAATTACATCTTGGTTATGCATGAATCTGAAAGAACAACACAAGCCTAAATGTACCACATGGCTATTAGGATCACTGATAGCGATTGTTTTCAGATTTTGAAATTTAGATTTCAAAACTGTGTGCATTAAAATGAAAATAACTTTGGTGACCAAATCTTCATGTGAGTAGTTTAAGAACAGAGGTGAGAAACCTCTGCCTTAGATCATTGGAAGTAGCTTTGCCCAAGGGCACCGGAATAGAGGAGATGGCCTCAGCTGAGCTCCAATGAGAGATCTCACTAGGAACTCAGAAACCCAACAGGGCCATTCCACTTTGTCATACTGGGTTGCTATGTCAGAACTGACAGCACATAACAGTAACTAATGATGGAGAGTCTTCATACACTGCTCCGATACACCACAGGAAAATGTCTCTCTTCCAACTGTAATAATTATAGATGCATAAGGTTCACTATTAGAAAGTTGGTATGTAAATATGATAGGTATATTGTGTCAAGCTGGCTAATAGGCACATGTGGGATTAATCAGGTCACAGTTTGGTTGAAGAGATAAATGGTTCTGCAAGGCCTGCCCTTCTGCTTGCTTTCTGATGATCAGGGTGTGCTGCTGCTTTAGCTAGTTTTCTGCCTCAACCTATGATCTGCACTACCTTTGGGCAGGGCAACCTGTGGATTGTGTCACTAGAGCTTGAGGCTGCCCTACACTGCTGGTGTGCACATCACTTGAGTTTGGGGCTGCTGGATTCAGTTGCCCTGCATTGCTTGCATTCAATATCCCATCCAGGCCTGCTTCTCTAAGCTCCTGATCTGCTGACTGTTGGTGACCCACCCTGTGGCTTGCTCCCTGTGGGTAGACTCTGCTTGTCTTGCCCAAAGGAGGATTTTGCTGCTTGCTTCCTTGATCTTGGACTTAGCAGCCCACATGTGTTGACGTTCCAGTATTTTAACTGTTTCATGGAAGTGTGTTGTATGGAACCCTCTGTACTGCCGTATGGACTAATTAGCTGTTATATTCTTTCTTGTTGTATAAATCCTATCTATCTATCTTCTATCTATAAAATCATAAGGATCCTGGAAAACCAGGTTCTCTGGGGAACCTTGCTTAACACAGTAAAATAGGCATTTATTCTGATTTTTAAATACTAGGGGGATAAAGCAGCTCTCATACATACAGTTTGTGATGTACTTTATGTCCATAAGAACTCTGAGAAGGTTAATGAAATCAAGCAGTGTCCCTCAGGGAGCTTGAATGCAAGACTAGTCAATAACAACCATTTGTGATGGTTAGGCTTTGTACTAAGTTGGCCATATCTATGTGGGTGGAATCCAATCTATCAATCACATTATAGCTTAATGACAACTACTTGGGGAAGGTGTCTTATTAATAAAATACCTGGTGGAGAACTGGCCTCTCTCTCGACCATCTTCTCCATCCTGCTTGCTTGGATTCTGTGTCTTGATCCTACAGCAGGCGGCCTATGTAGCCTGCTCATCATGGGAATTGTTGGTGCATTTCTCTGTTCCTGTGGACCTTGTACATCTACACCCACAAGCCTGTGAGTCACCAGCTTCCAACTCTGCCTTCCTGCTTTATTAGCCAACAGTTGTGTGAGTCTGGGACCTCCACCTAGCATCTGATGTCATGGATTTGAGTTCCACAGGTCGGGGCCACTTTTTGATATATATTTATTTCTTGATTAAATTTTTTTTCTTATGCATATGAGGGAGTGCCCCAAAAATTCCAGAAAAAAACTCTGCTGGATGGAGATCATGGTATGCATTTTTCCCACTAGGGAGGCACTAAACCCCTTGCAATGAATTAGTGTACCCAGTGACTTCGCCAGGGGTGGTTCTCTCTGGTCACAGTGAATTTTTTCATAAAAGCAGTTTCACTCAAAACTGTTTTTTTTTTTGGGGGGGCACATCACTGTGCTCTGGTGGGAGTGGGAGACTCAGTCTTGCTCCTGTAGAGCCGCTGCTGGATTTGAACCACTAAGCCAGTGGGCTATGGTCTTGTACTCAACCACTACGCCACCGGGGCTCAGCCCAAACCTGTTTTTTTTTAAATTGGAGGTTCATACAACTTTTGTCATGATCAATGCATGCATCAATTGTGTGCAAACCACATTTACACATTTGTTGTCATCATCATTCACGGAACATCCTCCTTTTACTTAGGCTCCCCATATTTCCCATTCTTCTCACTTTCCCTCTCCCCAGAACCCTTAATAATTTACAAATTATCCTTATTTTTTCATATCACCCACTGTCTGATGTGTCCCTGTTATCCATATACCAGGGAGGGCACTTGGGGTAGATCCCTGTACCTGGTTCCCTCTTTCTATTCCACCCTCCATTCACCTTCCCGATGTCACCACTTTCACCACTGGTCCTAAAGGGATCATCTGTCCTGAATGCCCCATGTTTGTGGCTCCAGTGTACATCCCCTGATCTAGCTGGATTTGTAAGATAGAATTGGGATCATGATAGTGGGTGGGAGGAAGCATTTAAGAAGTAGTAGACAGTTGTATATTCATTGTTGCTACACTGTACCTTGACAGCCTTGTCTCCTCACTGCATTTTGGTATGCATTTTTCCCACTAGAGGGCCACTAAACTCCTCTGTCATGGGATGTCACTTCACCTGCTGATGGGCTTTGGATCCCTAATTATTTATAATGATATAACTTTTAGTTGTTTCATGCCTGACACTGGATTCCATTGACACCTTGTGGTCACACAGGCCAGTGTGCTTCTTCCATGTGGATTTTGTTGCTTCTGAACTAGATGGTCACTTGTTTACTTTCAAACCTTTAAGACTCCAGACACAATATCTTTTGATAGCCAGGCACCATCAGTTTTCTTCACCACTGTTGCTTATGCACACATTTGTCTTCAGTGATTATATCAGGAAGGTGGGCATGCAATGTTATGATTTTTAGTTCTTTGAAGCCTAATAACTGATCCCTTTGAGAACAAACTCAAATCTTTTTGTGTGTGTGTGTGATGACTGATCTCAGAGAATACAGTGAAGCTGTGAAATTTTGTTTCCTGTTCAGAAAAAAATGCCACAAAAGTTGTTGTGATGTTGAACATAGCTTACAAGGACAGCACTATGGGACAACTCAAGTGTATGAGTGATTTTCTTATTTCCAAAAAAGTGGAATTTTGACTGATGACAAACCTCATTTTGGACATTCATCAGCTTCCCATGTGGATGAAAACCAAGGAGGTGCTGGCAGCCATGTCAACAGATGCATTTGAAAAATGTTTCCAAGAGTGGAATCATAGATCTGACAATATTATTAAGTGCAACAGAGAGTCCTTGAAGGCTATAAGGTAAAAAAAATAAGTGCCTAGCTTTGAAAAAAATTTCTGGGTTTTTTTGGTACCCCCCCTCCCCCCTCATGTATGAGTGCCACTGTTTTTGTTTCTCTAGAAAACTCAGCCTAATTCACCAGTGTATGTCATTTTAGCAATAGAAAGTAGGAGGGTTGATAGCTCAATTTTCCACAAATAAACACTGTCATCCTAGTCTATAAGTCCACAGTTGCCTAATAAATTACAAATGTATGTATGCATGTATGCTTGCATCCTCAACAGGACAATGCTGTGAGCTCCCCAAAAGATCTAGATTTAGAGGGAGGCAAATGATAAGCCAACCTACCTTACTCTGTTTACTATTAAAGAAAATGTGTATTCCTTGTCTTTTGCTTAACCTTCAGGTGAGCCTCTTAGGATTTACTTTCCCGCTAGATTTACTCTTGTTCATATTAAGCAAGTTTTTAGCTTTAGTGTTTTTATTAGGAAATTGGGTTGCAGAAGTTCATGGAGATAAGGCAAAGGACACTTTGTGGCAGCACATATGATAATCAAGGGACTTAAGACAACTTATTCTGAGTCTCATTTAAAAAAAACACCTCTGAAATATAGGAACAATTGAACTTATCTCAGAAGTTGAAATGAGTTCTAAATGAAAATACATGTGAAATGATGTGCTGAATATAAAATGCAGTTAAATGCAGGTGATTGTGTTGTTTTTCTCCCCTGGGAGAGATTAAAATGTTAAAGTGTTATTTGTAGTCACATTGGGGATTTTAATTTAGTGGTATATAACTATCTGTTGTTGTTATGTGCCCTCGGGTCAGTTCTGACCCATAGCAACACTGTGCACAACAGAACCAAACACTGCCTGGTCCTAGACTAACCTTATAACTGTTCTTTTGCGTGAGCCCATTGTTGTAGCCACTTTCTCACTCCATCTTGGTAAGGACCTGCCTCTTTTTCCATGTCCCTCTACTTTACCAAGCATGATGTCCTTCTCCAGGGACTGATCTCTCCTGAGCACATATCTAAAGTATATGAGACAAAGTCTTACCTTCCTAGCCTTTAAGGAGCACTCTGCTCATTCTTTTTCCAAGAGAGATGGTGGTTTTCTTTAGACATTCCACAATATTTTCCAGCATCATAAATCAAACACATTGATGCTTCTTCGGTCTTCCTTAGTCAATGTTCAATTTTCACAAGCATTGAAAGTACCATGTCTTGGGTGAGGCGTACCTCAGTCCTCAAAGTAACCTTCCTGATTTTGAACACTCCAAACGGGTCTTGGATAGCCAGTTTTTCCAGTGCAACTTATCACTTGATCTTTTGACTACTGCAAACATGAGCATTGAGTGTAGATCTAAGCAAGACAAAATCCTTGACAAATTTAACCTTTCTACCACTGTCATGATGTTACCTATTGACCCAGTTGTGAGAATTTTGATCTTCCTTACATGGAGTTGTAATTCATGCTGAAGGCTGCAATTGTCATTGAGAGCTTCAAGGCCTTCCTCACTTAAATAACCAAGGTTGTGTCATCTCCATATCTCTGGTTGTTAATAGGCCTTCTTCTAAACTTGATACTGCCTTCTTCTTTATATAATCAAGCTTTTTTGATTATTTGTTCAGTGCACAGATTGAATAAGTATGGTGGGAGGATATAACCTGGCACAAACCTTTCCTGAGTTCAAAATATGTGATATGTCCTTGTTCTGTTTGCCGAACTAACTACCTCTTGATCCATGTTCCACAGGCACACAATCAATTGTTTCAGCATTTGCTTTCTTCTGAAGGTTATCCATAGTTTGTTATGATTCACAGAGTTTAATTCCCTTGCATAATCAATACAATCTAAATGAATATCATTCTGGTATTCTCTGCTTTCAGCCCAGATTCATCTGACATCCACAATGATATTCCTAGTTCCATGTCCTCCTCTGACTCTGGAATGAACCTCTGGCAGTTTCCTGTCAATATACTGTTGCAACCATTGGCGAATGATCATAACATTTTATTTACATGTGATATCAATTATTTTCTATACCTTCAGCATTCTGATTAATAATACATAAGTCCTGCTACATGTTCTATACACTGTCCCATGAGGCAATATTAAATAACCAATAGGAATGATTGGTTATTAAATAACCAAGAAGGAAAAAATGAAGGAATTGTTAGCATAGGTTTGCCAAATTTGCCAAATAGGCATATAGAGACTCAGCTATGTTTTAATGTAAAATATATAATGGATACTTTGAAATAGAAGGATGCAATATGGAATACTTAATTTAACTGTATCCTGTACTTTATCTAGCAACTGTGCTCTCTAATTAGACAGTCTGGATGATTTTTCTCTAGTAGTGATGTAGTGTAGAGGTTCTGCACTGGGTTGCGAACCACAAACTCAGCAGCTCAAAAGCATTAGCCACTCCTTAGGAGAAATATGGGGCTTTCTCCTCCCTTAAGGAGTGACGGCTGCAGAAACCCAGAGAGGCATCTCTGTCCTGCAGATTTGCAGGGAGGAGTCAGAGCTGAATTGATGACTGTGAGTGAGCTACGGCTTACCTTCCAGGAGGGAGCATAGAGTTTGATTCCTGAACCATGCATTTCAAGCTCAGGCACCACGTGTCTGTTAGTGGCATCCAGAGTATTGTTGAGAAAGTTTCCAGATTAAGGCATATGCCCACCAGTGGAAGCTTGAATATTGTTGTGATATTCAGCAGGTTTGAATGAAGCTTCCAAACTAAGATAGACTACGCATAAGGGTCTGGCAATCGATGACTGAAAACCAACCAGTGAAATCTCCATGCCCACAAGCATCTGCTGCTTGGGTGGTCATGGGTGGGGTTAATTTGAAAGCAGTTAACAATCATAACTTTCTTCTAAAACTGCTCTCCTGTCTCTCTTATTTAGTGGATCTTAGCACTTTACATTCATTTTATTTTCTGATTGTTCATCTATCTTTTATAATAAACAACTAAATACTTGACAGGAGTACAGTATGATGAGGATATGAAAAATACTCAAAGTGTTTTATTAATGTCATCATTCTTTCTTTTATCAAACATCTGTTTGATGAACATTCCCAAGACCAAAGCTAGGTGACAACTCTGTGCTATGTATTTGCCAATGGAAATTGGACATTTCCATCCAGAGACAGGTTGTCAAACTGTGCTCTAGACCCAGAGGGGTTCCTGAGAATATGCCAGGAGATGGGCAAAGCACAGGAAGAGCAGGGCTATCCTTTCTGAGGGTCAAATTTTGTTGATGACAATTTTTTTCTTTTATTTCCTTTTTCTGTGAACTGGATGAAGATTTACAGGGTAGATTACATCTTTGTTCAACAATTCATACATCTCATTGAATACAGCATGCACCATAAAGAATCTTATTTTCTGTGTTTCTTGTTTCCATTCCTCCTTTTCCACCCATTCTGCACTCTGACCTTGGGCAAATGCTGACCTTTTAACTGCAAATGATTGAATATTTTAAGGTTTGTGTACCTTTCCAGTGTTATTATCCCCCCTATATAACTCACTCCCATTGAGTTGTACATACTCATAGAGACCCTTTAGGATTGAGTAGAACTGCCTTTTTGGGTTTCCAAGACCTTAAATCTTCACAAGAACAGATAGTCTCATCTTTCCCTGGAGGAGTGCCTGGTGGATTTGAACAGGTGACCTTGTGGTTAGGAAATCAGTGGGATCCTTAGACTGCTTTATTGCTTGAGTGAAACTTGAACCCTGAGGATGAGTTCAATTCTAGATCTGAAGGGCAAGTAAGGGTCAGAGTTTTGAGTCTCACTGGTCCCTAGGGAACCAGCAAGGTCAGCCTTTTAGCTTATCATTTTGAGAGGTTTGTCCACAAAGATGAGGAAAGCAAGAGAAGACATTGGGAAGGATGCAAACATTAAAGGCAAGAATGACATATACGGCTGTCCATAAATGAGTCTTAAAAATATTACATTAGTAGTAAAACAAACAGCTACATTTTGAAATAAAATAAAGCATCTTCTTGTTTTTAAAATAAAACATAGCCTTCAAGTGAGTTTTCTGCTTGCTTAGGACAACCTTCCCACACGCTCAAGAATATTTATCCTCGCTCCTCAGTCTCTAGTGCTGCACCAGAGGGCGGCCTGTGGGCCTGCTGTCCCTTAGCTCCATATTGCCCTTTCTACGGCCAGAGTTGAAAGTCCTCATATTCCATATTCCATGTTTCTTTGTACCTGTCATGCTGTTGAATTGTTGCCACTTGTTGCAAGTGTCTGAAAGATATAGAGAAGGGAGAATGCATTTTTCCTTTTTGTGCTCAGTTTTTAGCAGGATCAGTCACGGTAATTGGCAGTAACTAAGCAATACTGGTGTGAAGTTCAGCCACATCTAGAGTTTAGGTTCTTGGATTCTTGTTCTGTGGCAGAAATGTGGTTGCAACAGCAGGAGGGGCAGAGGGCTTGTGCCCGAGGCAGTTCTATAGCAGAATGTGGACTCAACACAGACTCGATCTCATGGCCATCTCTGAGATGGAACAGCCTCTTCCTTACCTCTGCGTAAAAACTCTTCTCTTGGGCTCTTCTACTACTTTCTCACATGTGTCTTGCTCCTCTGCCCCCTTTGTGCATGCCCTGTATTTTTAAATATCTGGAGTGGTTTCTGTACTCCTGAGTGGACACAGACTTGTACAAGGATTTATCAATGGGAATGGTTGAGAACTCTTGCTCTATAAGTGATAGCTTAGGCCAATATTGGAATCATGTCCTGCAAAAGATAATGTAATAAACTAATAGGCCATAGCCCTTCTCAATCCCAAAGATCATGTAGCATGAGAATCATGAGAATCATGTAGCATGAGAATCCACCCTTACAGAATGTGAAAGTCAGGTCCCCATCAAAGAAGACTTCACACATAGGACAAGTGGGAAAAGTCATTATTTCTGGTCAAACGTTTATGCCTTTTTCAAACATTGCCTTCAGCAAGGGACATTTGTTGAACTCCTATAGCCAGCCTAAGAGGTTCAAGAAGTTAAAGGAAAAGAAAAGAATATGATGAGAATCAAGCTCAAAACACGTAATCATAACCCTATAGGATAGAATAGAACTGCCACTGTGAGTTTCTGAGATGGTACTGTTATCCAGGTGCAGAAAACCTCATCATTCATCTACGATCCTGTGGGTTTCTAACTGCTGATCTTGTGGTTAGCAACGAATGTGCAACCCAGGATACCACCAGGGCTCCTATCATGAGATGGGATGAGTGATTGATTATCTAGGGGACCGTGACAGCTCCTCAACTGTGTGTTCATCATGGACTTATCATCACAGGGGCCCTGGACATCTTGAAGAAGATGATCTGCAGCTAATTCATTTTAGTACCACTCACATTTTTGAGCCTGATGCGTTGGATACCCCAGGACCTCAGCTAATAGCTGCTGAAATGGCAGCAATAACAAAAGGATGGTTAAGAACATTGTCTGGAAGATTCCAATAGGGAAGTCGGCAATTTCAAGAATCTAGAAAGTCTGAGGAGAAATGAGGGATCATCTCTTTATTCATTATAGTATTTAAGAATAAACCCAGTCAACTACTGCCATAAAATTGATTTCAACTCATTGTGATCTTATAACTCAGAACAGACTTGTTCCTTAGCATTTCTGATACTATGTCTTTTTTTTGAAGGTTGGGCATTTATTTGTAATTCCCAACCTACAAAGACAGCGCAGTCAGTCCAAGTAATTCCAGGCAGGCCTCTGCAGTCCCTCATCCCTGCCCACAGCCATCATGGGAAGCGCCGGGGGAATAGGCTCAGTTATGGGGTGGCTGGGAAAGGAGACGCTTCTGCCTGGAATGATTGGAAGTTGGCCCAATGGCTGGTCTGTCCCTTCCTGGCAGAAGAAGTGTTGCTGCCACCACAGATAAGGCCACCAGGATGAAAGAATATACTGTAAGTGTTTATGGGAGCAGAGAGTATCATCTTTCTCTCTTGATTAGCACCCCAATTCTTAACCCACTGCTCCACCAGAGCTCCTTGAATGTAAGAATAGGATCGGCATGCTTTGGGGCTGAGTACAATATACTCATCATTGCATTTAAGAATAAGATAAGTGGACTGAGTCCCAGTGGCACAGTGGTTGAGTATGAGACTGCAGCCCACTGGCTTGGTGATTCAAATCCAGCAGCAGCTCTCCAGGAACAAGGCTGGGCCTCACACTCCCACCAAAGGGCAGTGATGCACCCCCCAAAAAGATAAGAAAGATAAGATAAGAAAAAAGATAAGAAATTGTACCCATTCCCACAGCATGACAAATGATGGAATAAGCTTTTAAAGGTTAACTAAATTCTTTGTTTCAGAAATGAATTTAAAACTTTCAACATGAAGGTCTTCTCCTAAGAACTTTTGATATTGAGAAACTACACAGAGTTTCTAGTTTCCCCATAATTCAATATTGTAATGATCGCTTTGAGTTTTTCAACTGTAGGTTTGATATCCCTTCTAACATTCAGAGTTTACTTAAATCATGACTAATGCCAAAGATTCAGTGTAATGTTTTAGAAGAATATCCTTTGCTTTTCAATGACCACATCTTAAATTCATAGAAAAAGCTACATCTAACCCTCTTATGTGGCTCATGGTACTTATTTCTTCTTTGGTGATCCATTGTAGTAACTGCAAAGTATTTTCCAAATCAAAGAGCCTTTCTTTGAATCGTATTCTCCTTTTTCTCCTCCTTGCCATGCAACGAAACTAACACAGCATCCAATTTGACTCTTGGAAAGACACTGAAATCCCACTGAATTTCTGATCAAGCTTTGAGCCCTAAGACTTGGAAATTAAGTCAAATAAAAGCAAGAACAGAACTACTTTATGGGAATACTGAGAGGCTGAGAGACGATTCTGTCTTTTAAAAAAAATGTGCTTTGGGGTTGAGGATTTCATCACTTTCTTCCACTTGTCTAAAATGAATGAGTACATTTGTAAATAAAGCATCTACAAGAATTCTTATGTAAATAAAACATATAGCATTCACAGGAAGGAAACAGCAGCTGGGAAAGGAGAGGCAGTGCTGTGGGGCTTTGTGATGGAGGGAGGGAAGGGGTTCTTTGTGCCACAACAAAACGTAACCCCTGCCTGGGAAACGAAGGAGACAGAAGGCTAGTTTTTGCTGTGGGTCTGCCTGGGGATAACTGGCTCAGTGGGGAAACCTGGTCTTTGGATGACACCAGTCTTCTTCATATCTATAGAGTACCTGTGTCTATTCTCTTGCTGATGGGAGTTCTAGCAATTGGTCACACTTTTAAAACTGAAGAGAAACCAATATCAATCAACAGACACACACTTGAAGCTATTTCTATGGAACTCCACTATTGCTTTAAAGGAAAGACAAACGCACAAATTAGGAAACTAGTCAGTGGATAGGTGTTTGTTCTAACGTCCTTGGTTGTGGTGCACCAAGAGAATGTTCTCCTATCCTTTTCATCCAGTTGAGTAGTCTAAGCATTTTGAGTCTGGAGCTGGGATTTTTCGTTGTAAGCAAAACCACCACCATTTGAGCAAACTATCAAAAACCCTTTGAAGCCAGCAGGCTCTCTCCAGAATGTTTTTTATGGGATGTTACCTTACTTGATGACAGTTTGCTTGTGAGCATATGCAAGGACGCATAAGGCAGGTGAGGCTCCATGAAAGATTCACAAACAATAGAGTCAATAACCTGTTGAGTATGGATATTGGTGCTATTTAGGTTCAGGGCCATAACTATGTGTGTTTTGATAAAACATTTCAGATAGAAAGGAAACAATGATCAGGCAAAGATACTGGTTTCTTCCCACTTTGCTGACCTGCCATTGGCTACACAATGATTGTTACCTTTAAAATATATGAAAGAGGGCATTTCCTTCAGTAGACTTAATTTTAGACACTCGATCGGGAAACACAGATCAAATGCTTTATTCTAGTTTTCCTCCCACTTTCCGATAACATGTTATTTGTTTCTGTGACCTGCAAGTTAAACACATTTACGTTATATTGCAGGCCTTGGGGTTTTTGTAAAAGTAGATCCCAGGTAACTATTCTGATGTCTCACTTGCTCACAAAGAGATTCCACCGTTTGTTGCTGTTATTGCTGTTGTGGTTATTGGGTTTTGTAACAAAAAACACAAACCTGTTTTTTTTTTTTTTATTTGCCTTTGGTTCTTTTCTCCTTCTTTTTTAAACCTACAAAGCCTCATTCAAACGTGACATGCAACATCTGTTATTTGTCACAAATTAATTAATTAAAATGTTAATGTAAACTTTAATGGCTGGAAAGCCTCCCTCTAAAGAAGGTGAAAACAATAATATAGATTAAAGGGGGGAAGAATCAGCCGAAGGGAAAAATAGGCAGACAGGCAAGCCCAAAGCAAGTATCCCTCCCCACACACAAAATAAGCCACGATCCCAAGAAGCTGTTAAGAGAAGCTTTATCCCACAGGCAGTTATTACCGATGCTTTTGGTGGCGAGAGAGAAATCCTACAGTAACTTTCAATGTGAGTTCTCCTTGGCTTTTCTAACCACTTTGATGTCTTCTCCATTTAACTCAGTTAATAGAAAAGGCATCTCGCTTTCTAAACATCACACCTGCAGCCGTCCACCCCTGGGAATCAGTCAATTCATTCGTAAACACAACCCACATACATCAAAAGTTCCCCCTGTTCTCCAGCCCTTTTAAACAGCCAGGCCCCGCCCCTCTCCCCGGGCTGCTTGCAGCCATCTAGGGAATCTTTCACTGTGTGTCCCTTCCAGACCCTTCGGGACCACATTTTCTCCTCGCATTCAGGCCATCTGCTCCCGAGGAAGGTAAAACTTCTGTTAGGGAGACAATCAGGCCCCTTCGCCATTCGGCGCTTTGTGAACTCCCCTTTGAGCCGCTGCCTATAAAGACGTGCAAATTACAATTCAAATTATTACAGTAGTTTAAAAATAGTTTGTAATTGATACATTTCTGGCCGCAGCCTCCCCCCTGTCCCCCAGGAGTGGTACGATCTCCTTGTTCCTGACAGAAGTCTTTCTAAAGACCTGCTCAAGCCTCACTAAGCAGCTGTGAGTTAGGTCATTTTCCCAGGAGTTCTACATGTGGAAAAGTGGGCATTAGTAAGGCCTCAGAAAAGGACACCATCTGGCCCTAGTGAAAAAAAAAGGATCATGACACTTCCTGTGGTACCAACAGACCCTGATGAACCAGAAAGGAATTCAGGCCGGGACTGTGATCCGATAGAGACCAGCCCCACCATCACCTCCGTGACAGCCCGCGCCATTCATCTGAGCGGTCATCTCACGGCACAATGGACTTTTGTGCCGTGCTGTTTACTGAGGGCGGAGTAAAATCCATTTTGATTTTTGTGTTTAGTGTCAGGGCCTGTCCCCTTTTCCTGGAACGTATTCCGCATCAGGAGAGAGTGAGCGGCACAAAGAACAGTTCCTTTAGTTCCCAAACTCCCCCTTCCTTTCCCGTCTCCCCCCTCCACCCCCCCCACCCCGCCCCTGTACATGGGGCATCAGAGTGAAAGGCTGAAATCCTCAGAGACATCCAGAAAAGACTTTCTCCTGGACCTGAAGAGCCCTCCCTCCCACGTTCAGTAAAAAAGGAGGGTGCCTAGGCAGACCAATTCAATTTGGGGAGAAGAAAATGGAGCGTCCAGCAGACACGGGAAGATGTCCTCGCAGTGTTTGCTTCTGTGGGCTCCATGAGGTGGGGAGTGCTGACTGACTGGCTTAAAAGTGACAGCAGCAACATCTACCACAGACTAGGTTTTCTTTTCCCAGGGAGAAGGGAGTGAGGATGCTGAGGGCAGCTTTCAGTGTCATCTAGCGCTGGAGAGTTTACCAGGTCTTTCCATGTTTCTCATCTTCAAATTAGAAAATTGAGAAAGGCTAGTTAGCAGCAGAGAACCCCTAAGTCTTAATTTTAGAGTTTTGATTTGATAGAGTCTATACCCCAAACCACTGCTTACCTCAGAGACATAGTGTCAACAATTATGTGTATCTCTAACTTCCTCTAGATAAATAAATGCATACATTCACACACGTTTGTATAGGAGGGTGGTTTTTTAAAAAATAAAATTATATATATATACACATATATATATGTATATATATGTATTTGCTGAATGGTTGGAAAGCCTAAAGTTGGTCCACTGGAGATGCACTTGAGAGATGAACTACTGCCACTCAGGAGAAAGAGGGGCAACTGGCTGTCCACATGACAAGGAGCTGGGTGTGATGGGAAAGTTCTTTTTAAAGTTGAAGCTTTCCCCTCCTTTTTTAGATTCTTCTGTAGCATCCACCCTGTCCCAGCACAGTTTCACCTCCCCCTTCACTGTAGACAGCACTTTGTCTGCTAGACCAGAATCTTCTCCGGTGGTTGGCTCTTTAATAGAAAGTCATATTGTCACACAAAGGCCCTTGGAGGTTCTAGGAAATGGTCAGTGCCTATTGTTTTTCTTATTCCCAGACTTTATCTGGGGGAGGGGAGCATATGGCTAAGGAAGCAACCTTCTTTCAAAGAAATCTCTCCCTGCCTAGATTTTAAAGCACGAAAAAAGCCAACACAGAATGAGCAGAATTTAATGAAGGGAGACTATTTCTCTGACTCTGACTCCCGGATGGAGATGAGGAGGTTCTTTTGTAGGGAGACGTAGCTGCCAATCATCTATTAACACGTGTGTCCAAGGTCTAATTATAGATGTTCTCCTTTAATGTAGAATTGTTACTATTGGTGTTATTCATAAAGGGCCCATTGAGAGAAATTCAATACCGCTCCCTCTATCTGTAGCCATCAGTGAATTTTCTCTGGATTCTGACACCACTGGCAGCATCTTAGAGCTATAGAGGCCAGGGCTGTTGGCTTTTGTTTTGTTTTGTTTTTGTCTATAATGAGGTTGCCCATGGAATGATGAAAATACCCATCAGACAGCAATAGTTTGATTGATAATGGAGAGCAATTTTGTGTGCATGTGTTTCTATTTTGAAAGGTCTAAAAATAAAATAAGTAAAAATCGGGGTATGAAATAGCAAACATCCCCCTGCTGAAATGTTTACACAATTATGCACATCATTATTTATCCTATTACGAGTCACAGTCTTTCAGAGACTGCTTCTAATGACTTCAATCAGAAAATCCTCCAAGAAACTCAGAGGCACAAGGCCTGCAGACGTCGGCGCCCGGAGGTGGGAGGTAGCGGGCAAGGGGCACAGGGGCAAAGCTCTGGACCAAGAGCTGAGCTCAGGAGGGAAACCCAAGGCAGATCCTCGCAAGAAGCTTCTGAGGTGTCACCCACGAAAGAAGATGAAGGGGTTGAAAAAGGAGCAGCATGGTCAGGAGGAGGAGGGAGCTGAGGCGTCCTCAGTGCTGCTGAACATAAAAGCCACGTTGACACTCGAAAGGGGGTAAAAAAAAATCTAGATTCTACCAGTCGCACCAACATGTCATGATCTGGGACACCGATTCATTCTTAAATGTTACTCTCTGCAAGTGTAATGGAGGAGTTTTTTTTTTTAATTAAACAAAAGAACAATTGAAAACCTGGTAGATCATAAAATAATTAATTTTACCTATTATCACTGCTGACACTTTTCTTAGCATTGATTTTGCAGCATTAACATATTTGCCTGGTATTAAATGATTTTAAAGGATTAAAATGTTAATTAAAAATATCAATGGCATCTCAGTTGAGGGGAAGGGCAGCTTGAGCATTGTTTTAAACTGGAAGCTTGTACTGTCCCTCCCCCCCCCACCCCGGCCTCCCCCAAAGAAGCTCTGTTTTGAGGCGACAGTTCCCAAGGAAAAAAACAAGGGCATCAGAAACAATTTGCTCCTTTAAGGATTTGCGAATGCCTGTGTTGGAACCCCACAAAAGCGGTGCTGTGTCCTTGAACATTCTAAAGATCATTGTTAATAGGATCAATTTTTGTGTGTTATTCAACTAGATCGTTCAGAGCCTGTAAGAACCTCATTTTTGTAGTGGGACAAGGTGGCGGTGGGGGTGGGGGTGGGGGGCAGAGGAAGGCCCAGCAAATTCCATGTGATCAGTTCAGCTGCAATAATCTCTTTTCTCCTTCTTGACGAAGCCACACATGAGAGCACTCTGGTGTCTTTCATCATTATTTGTCACCCTTTTGTGTGGAGCAACTTATATCCACAGCCATTCCAGCAATTAAAATGAAAAAGAACCAAACAGTATGCTCATTGAATAGTTGGAGGCCAGAGCTACCAAGTGCCATCCAACCTATTGAATGTCGGGTACCTAATGCCATTAGAGCTCTGTAACTGTTCTGTGAAACAACAACAACAAAAACCAACCCCAACCAATAAAACAGATAACTCGTTACACAGAATTCAGAGGAAAATGAAAACGATAAAACCTTAAAATGCATTGGCAACAGCTAGATTGCCTGTTGTAGGCTGTCCGGGATACTGTGAAGGAGAACCCAGAGATAGAGAGGGATGCAGGCCAAATGAAGAGAGGAAGAACATCACAATTTGGTGGACAATTGGTCTTAAAGTTGAATCCATTTCCAAGTAAGTTAGTTTTTTTCTCACCCCCCCCCCCCCCCATTAAGATAACTCCTGAATGATGGACATTGTATCGGCCCAAGGTTTTCATTACTTAAACTCTCCTCTAAAATGATGCTAGAGTCCCTGGACAAAGACTTAGGATTAACCAAAAGGCCGGTGACTTGGACCAACCCCAAAGTGCTGAGGAAGACAGGCCTGGTGATCTGCTTCAAGAAAGTCCACAGCCTTGACCTCTCTCTGGAGCAGTTCAACTCTGGATGTGGAAGGTGGCCGCAGTTAGAACTGACCGGAGGCAGCAAACGACAATATGTCACCATGTTTTTCAATTCTCTTTGCCCAAAATGTAAACATTGGAAACAACAAAAAGTTGAAGATCAAGTAACTTTCCCAAGACTGCAGGCTGGATCAGGAGAGCAGCGTGGCGGTGATTTCAACACGAATGCCAATTTCGGATTACACACTCTGGGAAGGGAGGCTTTCCTCATTCTGTGACCACCCAGTTCTTTAAGATTTTCTCCTGAAAAGTCAGGCACACCACAGGAAAAGGCATTTTAATCTGTGCCTTTGTTCTTTCATCCGGGGTGCACCTGTGAGAAAGTATAATTAATAAAGTCTGTTGAAGTACCAAGTGGATACTTTGCCAGAATTTTAATACAAACTGCCCATAGATTCTTGCTTTGCCCTGTAATTTAGACAGAGGCAAAAATGAAGGAGAAAGGTGTGTGCTGAAAGCAGAAACTAGCATTTAAGTGACATACTGCTAAAATTCTGAAGAGGCAAGTACCTTAGAAGATAAGAAAGAACCTTCTAGAAAATGTCTTGGGATCTGAAGGAAGAAAAAAAAAAACATGCCTTCTGGGGGCAGGATTTGTAAGACCAAAGCAGCATCAACATGTTTGAAAATGATACTGGTGAGGAAAATGCAGTGGGTGCTTTCTATGCAGGTAGCCACACGGACCCAAGGATGTCTGTGAAGTACTTCCACTGTCAGCTGTGGAGGGGAGTCAACCTGTTTGCCTGATGCAGAGGGATTGTAGCCAGAATGCCCCCCAAACATTTTTTTTTGCTTTTGTGTAGGCTCAGTTGAGTCATGAAGGTTTTTCAGTGGTGGATGGGCTTTGCTTGATTTTGGATTGATCATAGAAAGTGGTCAAGTGAGATGGGGCTCAGGCTATGGGTGTGTGATGAGGTCTGGTCTTGATGGCAAGTGTGCAGGGGAGGTGACGCCTGTCAGTTATGGAAGCATGTGGGAAGAATGTCAGGAAGAGCCCTTGACCAAAAGGTTCCATCAGTCATCTTTTGTACACCAAAGGATGTGGGCAACAACCCGAGATGGCTCCAGTGTGTGTGGATCAGAAAAGCACTTGTGCGTGACAATCTTTAAATTATGATTGCGTAGGACTCAGAATAGAAAGGATGTTTCTGCCTTTCTAAGCAGGGATTTGGTGACTCTCTCTACTCCTCTTCAAAACTGGAATAGCAAACCTCTTTGATTATTCTTCCCTATGAAATTATCTACATATATCCCACAAAGCTTATAAACGTGTGCTATGTAAAGAGTCATAAAAATCAAGATAATGGTTAAACTAAATAATAACCTTTTATACATTAAAAAATTCAGATGCAACCTTCCTTGTTAGTGTTTCCCCAAAGATGTTGTTTCCAACAACAGCAATAGCAGCAATAAATAGAGTTTTAATAAATTAGGCAGACTGGATTAGGCCAGGTGGTTCTCCTGCTGAATAATGATTGAGTTTGTCCCTTAAAGTGACTATATTTTCCGGAGGCCATTTTTTTGGCAACAAGATGTGACTTTGAGATTATCGGGAGGGAGTGGCTGGCAATTTGGCTTTAAATTTTCTAAACTTTCTTGAATGCTTAATTGTTTGCTGAGATGTCAGCTGCAAGATTGGTGCAGCTGGGCGAGCGAGGGCGAGTGAAGAAAAGCGTGCATTCACATTGGCCCTATGTCTATTTTCAGTGTGAAAGGAACTCGCTGCAGAGCACTGCAAACACTTGAAGCCATGCATTCTGCATGACAATGAAGCAGTGCTGCATGCCACAATACCGCAGCTTCTTCTCAAAAGGACATCATATCCCAAACCCTTTGAATGCCAAGTGAGAGCAACAGATGACAAATACTAGGATGTGATCAACACCAGACCAGTTACGTTCAAAGGAACTTCTCCCAGATTGCACCCACTCCAATTTCTACTTGATAAATAATTAGATTGAAAGCCACACAAGGACTCTTAAAAATATACAGAGCTCTACATACCTCGATACACAGTAAATCACAGGATCGTCAGTTGCATTGTAAATAGAGAGAGTCCTAAAAATAACATGATTGCTGTCTCTGAGTAATTCTATTTTTTTTCAAAGACCAGTGAGTGTCATTTTTTGAAGGACAAACGGAATTGTGCAAAATCACTTAGCATTGCAAAACAAATTAGACCTGCATCCCCTGATGCAATTTTAAATTAATCTCATTCAATCCAAAATGAGCGGAGTTAGAACTTAAACTCCGCCTCTGGGAGTCCAAGTCTTTACCCACAACTCCAAATCTACCACAAAAAATATGTCCCTAAGGTGAGCCCATGAAAGTTGGGACATAGAACGCCTTATATTTATCTAGACTAGGGAGTTACAGCTGCATTATCCCCAGAGTTTTCCCCAGCTCCATTTAGTTACCATCCTCTCTTAGGTTTCATATTTATTTTCTTCTGATGTCCCATACCATTTCTGGCTTGTAAGACATTGATTGGTGATTGTTAGATTTTGCTGTGTTAGCTACTTACGTTTAGTTTCATTTATTTACTTGGGGTTGGGATGAGTCTGGTTTTAAAGTATTGATTTTATCTTATGACTGAGCCCTGAGGTGGCACAGACATCCTCAGTCACGGGCTTGTGGCGTGCAGAATGAGTGCACGAGGACTCTAGGTATCTGTTTGGCTCCTCAATGAAAAGGCACACGCTCCTGGAGGACAGAGGGGTGCTTATTACGCGTCCAGTATTACACTCTGAGACATTACAGGGCAGGCTCCGCAGGAAGGAGAACCTCTATGGAGAGAGGAGACAGGAGAATGAGAGAGAGTGGAGGAAGGGAAGAAAGGAAGCATGGAAAAAAAAAAAAAGAGAGAGAGACAAAGTTTTGTGAAGGGCCATGAAAAAACTGGGGAGCGGATAATGGCTGCACAGTATGTTGCACTGAATTATACAGAAAAAAGTATTCAAATGACAAATGTTTCATTACACATACATTTTATTTTACCCAAATAAAACAAAAACTAAAGAAAAAGGCTGAGAATTCAGCACAAGACTTCATCCTTCATTATCTCATTCGCACCCCCACCTCCACCACACACTTGTGTTAGGTGAAGAGAAGACAGAGACATTTCAGGAGGGAAACTCAGGTGTAATAATATAAGCTATAGTTTCAATAGAGATCGCCATTCCAAGTGTATTGAATTGCTTGTTATCAAAAGAGAATATCAGATAGTTCTAAAGAGTTACTTGTTCACAAATTAAAACACCATGTGTTTTTTTAACCTTAGTGGGAATTTAGAGTTTTGTGGAAATGTGGCATATTTCAAAAAAGCAATCCTTAGGGTTTGGGAAATGGAATTATATCTATGGTAAATATGTATATTTGCTAATGAACCTACTTAACAGGCTACAGACTATCAAATGTGATACATTTGGCAAAGAATAGGCCTTGTCATGCAACCTGAAAGAGGCCAGTACCATTATTAATCTGCTACCCAGGCAACACTTTGGGGGCCTTAATGAATAGCCTCTAATTGGTTGAGATTGGCTCACATACCTAGTAGCTTTTCACCAAATCATTTTTTTTCCTATAAAGTCATGTCATTTCTGCTTCTGTGATATGAGAAGATTATCTGCCTTACATTACAGAATACTCTCATCAAATATCATTTTGACCCATAAGAATAATGACTGCATAACTATATCCATATATATGCATGTATGCATGTGTACATATGTATGTATGTGTATGTTTTTAAAGTGTCTGGTTACTTACCAGCCTCTCCCTCTCACTGCCATGCAGTCTTTGCTGACTCATGTAACCCCCTGTGGGTTTCTAAGACTGCGATTGTTGACGGGAGTATAAAACCCAGTCTTTCTCCAGCAGAGCTGCTGGTGCTTTTGAACTTCTGACCATGCACATCATATAACCCGGCATTTAACCACTTCACTACCAAGTTTCTGTCCTTCCCGAAAAGGACCCTTATAAAAACCCAGAAATCACTTCTTTCTGTTCCTCATGTCTCTTTTCCCTGGAGCTGCCTTCTGGTCTTACAGTTTCCACAGTCTGTCAAGGTATACATACTTCCATTTCTTCCCTCTTAACAGGCTGCAGACTCTCAAATCTCTTGTAAATATACTTCCAGATTATAAAAGCAAAATTGTTGTTAAGCATATTTTGGGTTTAAAATAAAATAAAATGCAAATTAAAACATAATTCTTGAATGAAAAATAACCCTTTGATAATAAAGAGCATGTATATCCAAAAAGAGCCATCACTGATTTTTGGAATCTAGATGGCAGAGCTACAGAAGGGAAAAAACATTCTTTTCTGTTGTTAGAAATACCAAGGTCAGAGGTGAGCCCACCCTTAGGTGATTAATTGACCAAAGTGCCAAGGAGAGAATCCTTTGGTTCCTCCCTCTCACAGTGAGATTGTAAATACCATGAGGACAAGAACCATTGTTTTCTTAGATCCTTTGCTTAGGGGGTTCACTGAGATGATGTCTCCACGTTTGTATTAGAAGTCATATTCTGGTTTATAGAAGGGTATAGATCATGATTGACAGCCTCAAATCCATGTGCAGATTCCCCCAAAAGACTGAGCCTCCTTTGCATGTTTTCTGACCATTAACCAGGGACCTAGATAATCTTGCCCTCAGAATGCCTTGAAAAGTGAGTGCCTCCACCCCTCTCTGAATAGCCCACAGAGTAGCAGTCTGTCTTGAGGGCTTGTTTAGGTGTGTCCTTGATGGAAGTTACTGTCTGAGGGACAATACTGGGGGCCACACAGTCATGGGCTGTGCCCTATCAGTTTGACCCAAATGCCTTAATCAAAAGGTCCAGGACCAATCAACCTTGTAAGCCTGTCTATCTACTGACGAGCATGTCTGAATCGTGGCCCTGTTCTAGCTTCTGGTATTCCTTTCTGTAGCTATGATGCATTGTTCTGCCACAAATCATGCTTTGCTGCACATGCCCTGTTTATCCAATTGTGAACTCTTGGATGCCATTCCAACCTTGTGTTGGTGGTCTCCCTCATCTGGATGATTTATCTGTACCTGTGCCTGAGTTCTCTTCATCTCTTTTAAGACTTAATAAATGTTCTCCCTGAATTTTATATCTGAAATGGACTCTCATACCCTGAATCACTTCTAAGGACTTCCCATCTGAAGTCAGCTATGAGTCAGCAAGGAAGGACAGAGCAGAATAGTGAAAAGTCTGAAAGAACATCAAGTTACTTCAAGTGTTATTCAGAACTCTAACAAGGTCCCATCACCTCAGCTTCTCTTTCCTTTCAGATATTTCTAAGTGCCTTGGCAATAGCTAAAACTGTATTGCTATTTACTAATTAATTGTCTTTGATATGACTTTGTAACATTTTGTTGGAAGTTGTTAAAGATATTATTACAATCCATAGTTCCATCAGATCAGGAGTAGTTGTACAGGTATTGCCCTCATCATTTATCATCCCTTGTTTTTCTTGAACTCCTCGATATCAGCTTCCCTTTATCACCACCACCACCACCACCCCGCTGCAACTCTATCCCTGAACCCTTACTCAATTATATGTTACTGTTATTATTGGGTTATTTTGGCCATAATGTATACATCTTTCAATGAATCCATTTATCTAACATTCTGAGGTGTGGGGTTGTGCAATAACAGTTGCTATCAGGTGTCCCTTCCTCCTTCTCTTTCTGCACCCTCAGGGATTCATTGCTACCATTACTGTTTCTGATGAGTTTATCTATCTTGGGTTTCATGCATCTAAAGATCTTATTCAAACCAATGTATACACACAGGTCGAGCAAGATTAGCGAGGCAAAACTAAGGCCATAAGAGTGGGAGGAGGACATGTAAAAAATGAGAAGTTGGTAATGTGGTCCACCATCACTCTACTATACCCTACATGCACACCTTGTGTATGGCCCTTCTGTAAGGGATCATTCAACTCTCAGACTCTCAGACAAGTGGGCTTTGGTTCTCTCCTTTGCCTATGCTCCTTCATGCCAATTTGATTACTTGCACTTGAACTTCTGGTACCTATTCCCATGGACACCTCATGATCACACAGGCCGACTTGGGGGTTTTGTTGCTTCCCTGTTTGATGGCCACTTGTTTAGCATCAAGCCTTTAAGATCCCAGACACTATATAATTTAATAGCTTGGCACTATCAGCTTTCTTCACCGTATTTATTTATGTACACATTTTTGTCTTCAGTGATCGTGCCGGGAAAGTGGGTATCATACATTGCCACATCCCTGTTCATGAACAGAGGGAGGATTTAGATAGAGGCCCGAAGCCCATCTGCTTCCTATTTGTAGTAATATATATACATATAAATATGTGTACATATATATGCATAAACACATACATAAATACACCTATCTTTATGTAAATGTATATTGACATGTATACATACCTGTGTTTATAGTTACATAAAGTTTTAGCTTCCTTGTTTTCTCTATTTCTTTTTTCTTTCCTGATATTTTTATAGAAAATATTTGGATGTCATGAAAAATTATCTGCAGTTGAATGAATAGTATATCTGTGACACTAACTGTTATGAATTAAATTATATTTGTGCTTGAATTAAATTTAACTGGAGCTCAGCACCCTAAATAGACATTGAAATTCTATGCTTTATACCTGGGGATGTAATTCCTGGTAGAAATAAGATTTTCTTTGTTATGTTAATGAGACCATCTGAGGGTAGGGTTGTCCTGACTTTGTAAAGAGTAGTTCAGACAGAGAGACAAGCAAGCATAGATGGGGGAAGATTAGTGCCATGGACAGAGCCCCAAGGAACCAGGGCACATTGAGTTTACAGAAGTTAAAAGGGACCAGGGCTTCCTCCAGAGTCAAATGAAGAAAATCCCTCCCCTTCAAGTCAAGGTCCTAAAGCTGGCCTCTTAACCTCCTAAACTGGGAAGAGATAAATGTCTGTCCTTTACAATCATTCTTCATGTTATTTCTGCTATAGCGATACAAAATAACTAACATAGTACCTATATGTACTTTGATGTGTAACTTTGGTAATGGAAACATGACTCCCTTTTTCAAAATCTTGCTTATTTTCCAAGGTAAGTAAAATTACCCTTCGATGTCTTGGCCATCATGCTGTCTCCATGAACACAGCCCTCTGTGTGTGTGAGAGAAACATTTCTTCTACCATACAATCAAGGCTTTATAGTCTACCCAGGTCCCTAAGTCTGGAGTGACCTGCGGTAGGGTATGACTGATCCTTAGACAGATACAGGGCTGCCTCAGAAAGAAGTGTCATAAGAACTAGGGACTTTTGTGAGGGAGGGGATGTGTGAGGCATATAAGGAAAAATAAAAAGGGATAAAGAAGAAAGAGGCAAGGGGACTTAGAAAAATATCTGAATAAAGGTCAGGTCACACAGACAATTTGATGTTATAAATATTGTGTGTAAACATTTGACATATTATTATCTCAGCCAGTAATGGGAAATGGGCTTACTGGAATAGAACAAGGGAGATGTGTTAGTCTGGATAGACTAGAGGAACAAATTTCAGAGACACGCATATAGGTATAAGGAAAGGGTTTATATACAAAAGAAATGTGACCCTAAGAAGGCATACCAATCCAGTCCAGTGCAAAGTCATAAGTCCAATATTAACCCATATGCCCGAAATCAGTCTATAAAGTCTGCTTCCAACTCAGGAAGTAACAGGTCAGTGGGTGCAGAATTCTGGCGCTGGCAGGGGTCTCCCCATGGCTCCTCGCTTCCAAGGCTCAGGTCCATCAACAGCATGCCACTCCAGCTTCAGAGGTCTGTCTTCATCAGGGCCAAGCCGTGTGGTCTCTCCGCTGGCTCCTCCAACTTCTCGGAGGCGGCATCTTGTCTTTTCCATGATTAATCGTCTCTGAAACTAACTCCCAACAACTGGGAAAGATAGCTTCTCATCTTCACGAGGGAAATATCGCAAGATTTCCCTGGAGTCTCAGGTGAAAGCCATGCCCACATAGAGGCCTCATCGGCTACTCAATGGCTATCTCCTGATTACCAGGCTAGACTCCACCCCTATATTTCAATCATAAAATTAACATAAGCACATGACTGCCACAGGAGACATGACTGGGAGAATATAGTAGATATAGGGTAAATGTAGATTCTACTCAATTTGGTTATAATTCATTATTGGAAAAATTGGATTCATGTAATTCAGTGTCTGTCTGAAGGTGACTTTAATCCTTCCAAAGAATATGGTAGCTGGAGTCTTATTGTTAAAATGTGCTTACAGATAAGTTTAAGAGCTCAGCTAGGGAGTAATTTTGGAACTACAGAATGCCCACATCGCCAATGAGATATGTCAAAAGCACTCCTGTTATCTTTGCAAAATCCTAAGTATTCCTTGTGCATTTCAGAAGAAAGTGAAATAATGAGATTTGGTGTCTATTCATTGAGGGGAGTGTATAGAGGGTGGATATGATCAGTGGGAAACAGACCCCGGCGTAGAAGAGGGAGGAAAATCACAGAGCAATTTATAGCATTCAAAAGTCCAAAGAGAAAGGCGACTCTTGTAGTAACATTTAGTGTCATAACTTCACTTCATGACAAGACTGGAAAGGTGCTTAGTAGCTATGCACCTGGCAGTACACCACAGGCTTGTCTGTTACTTTTCTTGCTCCTTAAAATGTCACATCACTTACACAATTTTTTAATTCTTTGTCAGTGGACAGATAATTGGCAGAGAAAACCAAGAACAGAAATTTTTCTCTGAATATCCTGGTTATGATTTACAAGCTTCTGATTTCTGCTGTCAGGGGCATACATACCCACAAGAAGGAGCTCGGAGGGCTGAGCTGGTATCAAAGTTCTTTTCTTTCCTGTGAAAGCTGTGACATCCCATCATCCCCAAGAATGTTCACGACCAACATTTGGCATAAAACTTAAGGCTCCCTTCATCTAAATCCAATATTGGAGACATTGTGTGGAGAGCAAAGAAAATCCACAAATCCTAATTCAAATTCTCCCATCTTAGAATTTTATTGTAGAATCATGATAGAAGGCAACTCTTTTGCTGGTAAACCATGTGATTATGAAATTTCATAATTAAACGGAACACTGTGAATGTGGCTTAATTACTTCATAAGACCCTTCTAGTCACAACCCTCCCTTTTGTCATCCCTTTTGTCATGTGCTGTAGGTTCTTGCCTCTACACTTGCAGCCATGATACCATGTTGAAGGGAATTCTCTTGTGATGCACGTGAGATGGGATTAAGGTAGGATGCATTTTGAGTGTTCACCTTACTAGAGGTGACAGTGAAGTCACTTTACTTGCAAAAGCCAAACCTCCATGAAAGTCACCTTTGTGGTGTTCCCTTCCTGACTCAGCCTGCACCGAGGCGAGGAGACCTGCTTTGACTATCAGATAGATATTTTCCTTCTTGCTTGGGTTCCTGCATTTGGCTTGCCTTGACCTGATGCCCATTTCTTGGGACTTGCTTCCCACCTGACCCGATTCCCCAGTTTGTGAAGCCATATGGATAAAGAAGGATCTTCTGGATAGTTATCTAAACTTTAGATTTGGGATTTACCAGCACTCACAGGTGAGCAGGTTCCTTAATTGTCTGTGACACACTGCATTGAAATTCAGCGCCCTGGGACATGAGGGAATGTCTATCATGGCTAGAGCAATGCCATAGCATTTTGGATTAGTGGGACATTTGAATGACATGAGGACGAGAAATATCGTGAAGATGACTGTCCTCCGAGATGTGAAGGATGAGAGTGGGCCATCTAGGTGTTTGGGCATGTGGTAGAGAGAGTGACAGAGAATAGAAACATCAAAGAGGAAACAACACTCGAAAGGTCCAGAAGTGGCCAATCTTCTCGACAAGCCCAGCCTTGTGTTTTCAGTGTGAGATGCCATGGAAGCCCTTTGTGCCTGTAGCAACCCCTTTGGACACAGTAGAACTTCCACTTAGATCTTCCTGGGCTGTAATCTTTGAATGAGCATATAGTCAGTTCATTTTCTTACAGAGTTACTGTGGGATTTGAACCACCCATCTTTCTGTTAGCAGCTGAGCGCTTAACCTTGTGCACTGCCAGGACTTCTTTAAAGATCTGTCTGTTTGTTCATCTCTTTTGACTCTTTGTAAGCCCATGTGGGCGAGCGGAGAGGCCTCCAGGTGTTTCAGCTTGCAATCCTCAGTGGAGCCGGTCACCCTGCCTGTCTGCGCTAAGGCTCTGCTGAACTTTCAGGTGGCAGATTGCCTCGCTCCCCGCCACCGTCTCACCCCATGAAACCATTGTGCCACCTGTGTTCTTTATGAGCATGTTGAGGACTTGATATTTTCTCCAATGGCCAATGGAAAGCTCATCAAAGTGTAGGGAGGTGAGCATGACACAGTTTATGTTTTGAAACAGGAAGATGTGTTGGAGGGGAAGAGGTGACACTCATTTGGAGGTTTCTGTCTTGGTCATCGGTTTGGCACTATGACAAAAAGTGAGAATATTGAACGTGTTGGTTGAGCATTCACAATATGCTAGCCAAGGATTCAAGGTGTTGAGGATGTCTTTTTTTTTTTTTGGATATAAGGAAAAGGTTTATGTACAAGAGGAATGGGACATTGAGAAAGCATCCCAACCCAGTCCAACCCAAAGTCATAAGTCCGATATTAACCCATATGCCCGATCCTAGTCTATAAAGTCTCCTTCTGACTCACAAAGTCACAGGTCAGTGGGTACAGAATCCCGGTGCTGGCAGGGGTCTCCCCATGGCTCCTCGCTTCAGGGTTCAGGGTCCATCAACAGCAGCCAATGGTGGTAGAAGCAATTCAGCACTGGCAGGGCTCTCCATGTTGTCTCTCCAGCTTCAGAGGTCTGGTTCATCAGGATAAGGCCATGTGGCTTCTCCTCTGGCTTCTGCAGCAGCTCGGACACTGCCATCTTGTCTTGTCCGTAATTCATTGTCTCTGAGTATGCCTTCTTGGCTAAGACATTGTTCTATGGAGTTTACAGTTCAGTATAGGGGCAGGCACATTTTTTAAGGAGAAGAGTTATAGCAAACATCACTCTAGGGCACTCTATGCAAAGGATCCCTGGTAGTGTCGTGGGTTAAGTGCTGGGCAGTTGTAACCCACCCGTCGCTTTGCAGGAGAAAGGTGATGTTTGCTGCCGCTCTACAGATTTACCGTCTTGAGAACCCAACTCGCAGTCGCCTACGGTTGCAAGGAGTTATGGTTGACTCAATGATAAGTTTGGGTTTCTTGGTGAGACTTTCTTATGTGGCCAAGAATAGGATGTGCAGAAGACAGGAAAGACTTTGAAGACAGCCGTGTTTACACTGAGGCTGAATGAGTAAACTAGTCCCAAGAGGAGGAGAGGCTTTCTATACCTAGAAGTAGGGAGATGGGGGACAGACTTAGAGTCAGTTTGAAAGATGTAGTTTTATTATAATCCAGGGTTTACTGGCAGGGAGGACAGTCCTGCCTCCGGGAACATTCGGCAGAGGGGCTTTGGGCTCAGGCTCTCTTGTAGAGTGGTCGTGAATTGGGGATGGTGAGAGGGGCTATCCAAACCATTGAAGCCATCCACAACACGATGCTAACATATCCGACAGCCCAAACTGAGCCCTCACCACTCTGCCTCCAGGTGACCTGGGCGGGGGGGGCGGGGGGGGGGGGAAGAAGAGCTTCGACGTGGGCTCCAGGGACCCAAGGAGGCACCTGCTGAGCTAGTGTCCATTTTTGGAGCATTAGTTCATACCCGTAAACTGAAGAGTTATGAAATTAAATAAGTTCACAAGTTAGAATAAAGTGTTTCATTGTTTGTTTTTTAAAGATTGAGTAGGGAATGTTGTTGGTAGTGTCATCAAGTCGGCTCTGACCCAGAACAACCCTCTGTACAGCAGAAGAAAACACTGCCTGGGCCTGCACCACCTTTAATATGGTTCCTATGTTTGAGCTCGTTATTGTAGCCGCTGTGTCCATCCATCTCCCTGAGGGCCTTCCTCTCTTTCATTATTATTAAGCAGGGTCATTGCCTTTTCAGGGACTGTTTTCTCCTAACAACATGTCCAACACATTCCAGGTAAGGTCTCCCCATCCTTGCCGCCAAGGAGCTCTGTGTGTACTTCCTAGACTCAGACAGATGGGTTTGATTTGTCATCAGTTGATGGTCCTTTCAGTATCAGGAAATAGAAAAACTGAGAGGAGTGATGAGGTCCTGTTCCAGAAGGAGTGAAGAGCATCTTCAGAGGGGCAGGGGCTGGGTGTAGAAGAAATGTCTTTGGTAAAGATGACTCATGGCTTGTTGACTCTTCCTGACTACCTCCGTCGTGTGACCTGTTCTCCAGAGAGTCTGTGGGGTCTGAGGCGACTGCACCAGGTGTTGCCTGGGTGGTGTTGTCAGGAGCAGGACATCATGACTAGTCAGCTCTGGCAGATGACATCTAATTGGACTATTCCGAACCATGTACAGGTTGTGTTTCCTGGTTGCCGCACATGGAGTGGATGAATTGCTACTCTAATATTTTTTGATATTTCCCATTGACTTGTGTATCATGTTTGGAACATCAGGTGCATTACTTGTGCTCCACTAATTTCAGGATATTAATTTTGCAGTGGTGGCAGGCAATGGCCATTGCCAGAGCTAGACACATTCTGAAGTAGCTTGTGTCATGAGTAGTAGATCCCCAAGCCCCTCCTCCCATCTTCCCCGCTGCCCAAATGGGAAAGCTGAGACCAAAAAGCCAACTGCAAATCATGAGGACGAGGAAGGGGAGAAGGGGAATGGATAGAAATGACTCAGCAGAATAACCCCCCTCAAGAAGGATGAATATCAGTATTGTAAGTGAAGGGATAGAATGGGTAGTGTAAGATATATATAAATAATAATAATAATCCACAATATATTAAGGATTTGTGGGATGGTAGGTTAGGGAGAGAGGGAAAACTGGAGGAGCTGATATCAAAGTTTCAAGAGAAAAGATAATGTTCAGAAATTGTTGATGCCAACAAATGTATGTTGTCTGCTTGATATAATGGATGTATGGATTGTAATAATATATGTAAGATCACCCAATAAAATATTTCTAAAAAGAGGAAGGTAATAGAGAACAGAGAATGGAGTTTTAAACTTAAAATTAAAAGCATTCCAAAGAAGACACTGATAATTGAAATATAAAGCAGTTTTCAATAGAGTGGATTTATAATATGTTTTAATATCTCACAGAATGGATTTGTTCTATCTTAGTTTTTCAAAGTACTTCTAAGTATTCTTTCATGAAACCATATTAATTATTAAAAGTATGCATTTTAATTTTTTGGTAGCAGTCTCTTAAATACAGTTTCTTTTTTCTTTCTAAATATGTTTTATATTAAAACCTATGACACCCAGAATTTACATATAAAATATACTATTCAAACTCATGAAGTTGTTGGATTTAATATCCATTAAATATGGTTCATAAAAAGAGGTTAACACATTTTTATATTGCTTGTATTTTTAAAAAGTAAAAATAGGACTTTAAAAATCAGTTTGAGCCACTGGCATGAATGCATTCTTGACATATTTCACTTTCACATTTTAAGGCACCAGAAACACACACAGTTCTTGCCCAGAATGGTGACACAGGCAAGACCAAAAATGGATATCTAGTTGAAAGAATCTAACAAATATTTTGACAGAGAATATACATGACCTACAATTGTCACACATCACACCATCCTTTTGTGGCAAGTAACTTTTATTAGATAGAATTATTCAAGTTATGAACTAGTTTTTTGAAATTAAGTTCCATTTTTGGTGAGAATCCAAGCTCTTTCTCTCTCTCTCATTTACACACTCTTACACACTATTCAGGAAGAATCCAGTTTTAGAAGATAATTTGGAGTTATAATAAACTTTACAGATATGTTTAATGAATTAGAACCCCACTTTTACCCCTAAATGCTTTAGAATGGATCACAATTTCTTTATCTCCCACCCCACTCTTTATTTTCTCTCAAGTATCTCAGCAACATAATACATTAGGCCTAGACTTGATCATTAATGAAATGATGCTGTCCTTGTTTTATCTGTCTTTGCATTAATGATAGCCAGTGGCTGAATATGGTGGTCTGCTTCTAACTCTGCACAAGATAGCTTCCTTTTGAAACACCGTATCTCCTTCACAGGAGAAGCCTTCTTTCATGGGGATTCTGTGTTCTTGGGAGGCTGAGTGGCAGCGGCTTTGTGAATGGACACTCTCGGGCAGCAAATGTACAAATGTGCTTGACACAATAGATGGATGTATGGATTGTGATGAGTTGTATGAACCCCCAAGAAAATGATTTTTTTTAAAAAGCCATGAAACTGCAAATGGAAGGACAGTAGTTACAAGTGGACAGGATATTTGCTCTCTTTGATAAAGTGACAAGATTTTAAGTGGGAAACCATTGACTGGATGTGGGGGTGGGGTTCTTGATTAAAAATTTGGTCTATATGGAGCGGCAAAAATTTTCATGGAGCGCAAAAATAGTATTGTAATATATTTACTTTAATTATAAAATGCCATGGGACGTTGTTAAATTGTTAAAAAGTGGAACTCTGGACACCTTACTCTTAGAGGCTCTTTCACCTGACCTTTCACACACCAGGAGCAATCAGCATGAGTAATTTAAGCGTCACATGAGAGGAACATGTGTATATGTTTGTGTGTATGTATTCATATGCCAAGTCTACACCATTTATCAAATATGTTGAATTATTTCAAGGTGAGGCTATTGATTGAAATTTCATGCGTATTTGAAGTAGCATATTTCCCACAGGGTCAGATCACAAGGCCTAAAGAAACCTTCTTCTTTTTTTTCCATGCATAGTGCATTTATTCAGTTTTTAATTGGATCCCTTGGGGGTTGTTAATATTGCTCTAGTTGAGAAAGGGGAAACCTAGTAGCCTCAAAAAGTCAAGACATTTACTAAATTACCTAATTCATAGTAACATATCCCTATCTTCCTATTGAGCACATATCGTATATATGTTCATATATGTGTGTGTGTGTGCGCGTGCGAGTGTGCGCGAACATAACTCTGTGTGTTTTGTGTGGCTGTGTTAGACTGGGTTGATTTGAGAAACAAATTCAAAGACCCTCTTTCATATATGTGCAAGAGAGAGCTTTATATCTAAGAGAGAGCTTTTATATCTATATATTAAGAAAATATCCTAGCTCAGTCAAGATCAAGTCCATAAGCCTGATATTAGTCCATAAGCCCAAGACTTATTCCTCTTCAGACTCATACAACACATGCAATGATGCTGAATGCAGCAAGATCATATGCCAGTGGGTGAAAAGTCTTGTGGATCCAGTTGTGGTAGAAGCATCTTCAGGGCTCTGGATGCCATCAGCATGACTCTATGTGACTGGTCAGCAGGAAGACAAGGCAGAGAGAGAGAGAGAATTTGTCCCACCTCCAGGAAGGAAGAAGTTCCCAGAACCCTCATGAGAAATCTATGCCTACAAGAAGGGATCAATCAGGCTGTGACTTGATTAACAGGCTAGACTCCACCCCTTCATTCTTTTATCAAGTGGGCCTAAAACTGTGTAACTACCACAGTGGCTTTGTACCAAGAAAGACCCCAAATAATCACTAACCAAGATACCGGGATAGACATTACCCTTTCTTTACTCCTCAGACAATTTGTAGGGCCACCTGACATCTCGGGATTTTCTATTAGTGCTTGGCTGCTCTAATAAATCAGACTTCCCAGACAGAATTATCTTTGCCCATTGTCTAAGTAGAATGCTTCAGGTGAGAATTTGGGTGTATCGTGAGGCAGAATCAGGCTTTTACCCTGTTTAACCCACCCCATATATTTCAATGATACAGTGTTCATTAGAGTTTAATGTCAACAACGGTAAAGAGATGGCCCAACAGCTGCCTCTTCTTGAAGGACCTTCTTCAAAAACATCTTAGAAAAAGAAGTTGCTCAGAGTGCCGTTCTCCTTGGCTCTTGCTCTCCTTCCCCGGCATTCTCAGCCCTCCCTTAGTCCTTTTCTGGCGACTTCATTTCAGGGAGACATATGAAAGACACTACTGTATTTATTCCCTTTTGCTTACAATCCTTCTTCACATTGTCAGAAGAAGGTTAGTTTCACTGATAGGAATTTGAGGGAAAACCAGAAACTATTAAAGAGAAGAGGAGGAAAACAAGATTTTAATATGATTTTTCTTGCAAGTCAAAGTGGTAAACCCTTTGCTGAGATGTCTCACGAAGGGACAATCCAATTCTTAGTGTTTCTTCTTCATCTAGAGGCCTTTACTTTATTTTTTGAGAGAGGGAGAAGCTAGAACTTAAATCAAACATCTGGGAATGGACACTGACAAGCTCAATAGATTCTCCTTTTCTTATTTGAGGGGAAGACATGCTCTCTCACGCTCCTTGTGGCTGAGGGATTTTTCTCCTGGTTCACTCTTATAGCTATCAAATTCAATTTGGTCTTGAACTCCATAATCGATAGGGGAACCAACAGTCACATGTGGTACAGTCACTGAGCACTAAGATTGTGTCTAACTCAAATTGAGTAGTAGGTATAAGCTACACATAAGATTTGGGAGCTAACATAAAAACATAAATTATTCTAATAATAGAGTTTTAAAATATAGAATTTATTGGGGGCTCTTACAACATTCAATGCATCATTTGCATTAGGCATATGTGTATACATGCTGGCATAAGCTCCTCTTTCCCCCTTTTCTCTAGTTCTTTTTTTAAAATTCCAGCTCCTCATATTTACCCTCCCCTCCCTGATGAACCTCTAAAAACTTACAAATTGCTATTACCTCTTCATATCATACACTGTCCAATGTGTTGCCTCACCCCCTGCCCCCCCGTTGTCTGCACCCCAGAGAGGAGGTCACATGTAGATCCCTGAAATTAGTTCCCCCTTTCTACTCCATCATCCCTTCAGCCTCCCAGTTTTACTTTTAATAGCACATTCAAATAATATTTGGGGCAGGAATATAATATAATTTGAAATTTATTTAACTTATTTCTTTACTTTTCAAAATGTAGCTTCTAGAAAAATTTAAATTATGTGTTTATTATCTGTAATAATATGTACATTATATTTTACTGACATTATGTTGGTCTAGGCTTTATTGTGGAAAAGGAGGCTTTTTGAAAATAAGAGCATAACGAGGAAGAAATCTATCTGTCTGCCATTATCCACATAAAGGGATTTTAGTAGCTCATGGTGAGCAGACATGTCCTTGATGACAGGGGTTTTGGTATGGTGTTTACCCCTCATCTCCTTGAATTTTCAATGTTATCTTTCCTTTAAGTCAGACAAAAATTTTAGGCACATGTTCTTCTCCAAGCTAGCTTTTAAGAGTAGAGGAGTAAATATATGATGTATTTTCAGCTTCTCCCCAAGGAATCTCTCAAGATTTGGTGGTAATGGGGAAGATAAATTGTTGGAAATTTATTTGCATCATCACTTTGTATTCTAAGCCAACACATTCTAATAATTTGCCTTCAATCCTTTCATTCAAATCCCCAAAGTTATTGCCTTTGAAGATGGTGTTGCCATCGTCCTTTTGGGGAGGAAAACACCAAAGATGGTAGAAGTTAAGTCATTTGTCAAAATCCAAGAATTAGAAGAATTGGAGTTGAAATGTGCGTGTCTAAGTCTCTATTCTTCACTGTGCTGAACACTCAAGGAAGACAAACTACACTACATAGTTAACCATATTATCTTAACACAAAGATCACTTGATTACTATTAATTTGCAAGTAAATTATGCATCACAGAAGTGATACATTTGCTAGACTGATGAAGCTTAGGAAATTTGTAGTCGAGGCTGGTCGAAAATGGATTCCTTCAACCCTCAAATTAAGGATGCAAAATGGAAAAGGACACTTGGAATCAAATGGAATAAGCTGAAAAAGGTTCATGAGTAGGTAAATAAAAAGATTTTTAAAAACAATGAGACTAATTAAAACTCTTCAAAGTGAAAGGTACTGTTATATTTATTAGCTTGCTTTTGAAGCCATCCTTTCTTCACTTTTTGAAAGCATTGAATGACAGACTTGCATCTTCCTTAAGACCATATACTAGGATTTTATCCACATTTGCTTGCTCTATTTTCTAATAAACAAAGGGTCTCATTTATGCATGTACAATGCATAAATACTTGGTAAACCCTTGGTAAGCATCTGCCTTATTCCAAGCTCTGAAATAGGTTCTAGGGAAGATAAATATAAATATGATATCATTTCAGTGCTCCAAAACTTCACAGCATAAAGGCAGAAGGGGAAAGAACTCTTTGTGGCAAAGACTGTGAAGTGCCTGGTTA
The DNA here is from genome assembly GCA_004026705.1 of Nesogale talazaci. Taxonomy (NCBI): domain Eukaryota; kingdom Metazoa; phylum Chordata; class Mammalia; order Afrosoricida; family Tenrecidae; genus Nesogale; species Nesogale talazaci. The sequence goes on along the minus strand of PVJH01003054.1, from coordinate 38,271 downwards.
AGTATCGACACTGTGGGAATCCCCACAGTGGGACACTTGGTAGGTAGCCTTCTAAGTTGCACCCAAGATTCCCACCTTCAGGTTATAAGAGCATTTTGAAAACTTCGTTAGAAAATATCATCATCTTTTGCTTTCATTTCCTATGAACTTTTGATGATCCCTTGTAAATACTATATAAATATTTCTGTTTGAATGTGGACAGAGTCTGTGAATCTGATGGGATATCATTCCCATGATTTGATTAGTAATTAGTTGATTTTGAATTGATCAAAAGGAAGCTTATCCAGGTGGGTCTTACCTAATCAGGTGAGTCTTTAAAAGGGACTAAGCCCTCTCTGAAAAGGAATCAGGGTGTTTCAAGGATTAAGCACTTGGCTGCTAATCAATGGATCAGTGACTCAAACCCACAAGCCATTCTGAAGGAAACACAAAGGAGTGGTTTTCTTCTGTAAAAGTTAGAGCATTAGAAATCCTGTGAGGCTGGTCTGCTCTGTCCTGTAGGGTCACAGTAGGAATCAATTTCACATCACTGTTTTGCTTTTTCTTTCTGGTTTCGCGGATCCATTCCTGAAGTAAGAGATATTGGCAGTGTGAGAGGACTCATGGAGGAGTCTAGATGGCAAGGATGTGAGAATAATCATGATCTGTTTAGCATGATTGCTAGATGTCAGCTAATGAGACAATGGGGAACATAGTCCTCCAACCGCAAAAAAAAAAATCAATTCTTCGTGAAAGTGTATAGCACCTTCCTTGAGAATCTGGATGAAGACATAGCTTGTCAACACACTTTTAGTTTCCTTTGTGAACCCAGTCATATCATACTTAGACTTCTGACCTACAGAACTGAGCTAAAGGGGTGTTGTTTTTAGCTGTTAATTTTGTGTTCATTTTAATGTTACAAACACTGTAAAAGTGATATTTTGCTTTAAAACTTTGAAATAGAAATACCATATGGTCTAGCAAGCCCATTACTATGTATATGAGAAATCTTCAAAATTGTTCATGGAAAATGTATATCATGAAAAATTTTTGCATGGGTTTCAAAAAAAATTTGGGGAGCACCAGAAGAAACTTGCCCTAACTTGTTACAATGTGTCTGGAAAAGATCAATCTGAAAAAAGCCCTAATCAGAATAAGGCATTCTGCTAAAATTAAAGCAAGAACAAAATTTAAATTTAAGTAGAAGCTTGGATGAAAGAATGGTGAAATAATTGCTGCTTTACAAAAAGGTTATGGGGACAAATTCCATATCAGCCCCAAACTGATTTCTATGAGGCATGTTAGAAATGCCTCACCCACCACATTCTTTTATTCTATTCTGACAGGAACTGCCCCCCTCTGTCACTTTACTTCTCTGTTGGATTTAATAGTTCACTGTGAGAGCCACACTGAACCCACTGACAACACTCACCATTATGGGGATTTATTAGCGAAGCTAACAGACAGGATCAGAAAATATTAAAAACAGAGTCTTTTGTACACACCATTGCCTCTCCTCAGTCATACTGATATTCATGTTCCTCTCTGGTCTACTGCCTCTCAACCATGCAGTTCCTTGACTTCTGACCTGCTTAGGTACATGTCATGAAGTTCTTTTAGTATTTGCTGATCAATGCCCAAAGGACACTTGGTAAGTCATCCTATTGATCAAAGGTATTCTGTTGACTCCACCCATAAGCTTGGAAGGTTGTCACACCATCCTACGGTCTTAGTACTGCTGTCTCCAGCGCCTCTGCTATCATCACATCACACAGGGATCTTGCACCTTCCCCTGGTGACACTTCTTTGACAGTCACAGTCAAATGACAGAGACGGGTCATTTTATAGCCTGTAGAAGGGCAAAACTCACAAATCCCTTCTGTATATCCCATGATGAGCAGCGAAAAGATTGCAGCTGTCAAGGATTTCATCTTGCTTAGCTCCACAATCAGTGCTCATGGGAGCAGCTGCCAAGAGAGCAAATGGTGAGTTGCACCAGGTGTACCTGCCATCCAAGACCTCTTCAACATGGTGAAAAGCAAGGCTGTTACTTTGAGGACTGAGGTATGCCTGACCCAGGTTATGGTATTTTCAGTGGCCTCATGTGCATGTGTAAGTTGGACAATTAATAGGAATACCAAAGAAGAGTAAATTCATTTGAAATACGGTGTCAGTGAAGACGATTGCAAATACCACAGACTACCAAGAAAACTCCACACTAATATGTCTTAGAAGAAGTACAGCCAGAATGCTCCTTAGAGGTAAGGAGGGTGAGCCTTCGTCTTACATCCTGGGGATGTGTTATCAGGAGAGATCAGTCCCTGGAGAAGGACTTCATGTTTCGTAAAATGGAGGGGCAGGGAAGCTGTGGCAGTCATGTACTCTGATGTCAATTTCATGATTGGGAGTCTATCCTGTCAATCTGGAGATAGCCAATGAGACCTCTCTGTGGGCATGACTTTCTTCTGCAAATTTTGAGAAATCTGGCCGAATTTACCCCCCTGGAGATGAGAGATTCATGACTCAGTCCCTTAGAAATGCTCTACTGACAAGACGCAAGGTGACTCCCTCGGAGACATTGCAGCATGCTGATAGACCCTGAGCCCTCAGGAGCTACGGGGAGCCTCCTGCCAGAGCTGAGTGCTTGAGAAGTCACAGAGAGGCCCCTGCCAGCACTGAGATATTTCTACCACCACTGGCCGGTGATGGTCCTCATGTCATTGCATGTGCTTCGTGAGTCTGAAGAGGACTTTATAGATTGATATCAGACATATGGGCTAATATCAGACTTATGGACTTGGACTGGACTGGGTTGGGATGCTTTCCCAATGTTCTTTTCCTCTTGTATATAAACCTCTCCCTTATATCCATATGTGTGTTTATGAATTTGTTTCTCTAGTCTACCCAGACTAACACAGAAGCCTTCCAGGAGCTAGCTTGACAGTGCCTGAAACAATTGAGGATGGCAAAGAAGAAGACAGAGGTTTGTTCTGTGCTCCATAGGGTCGCTCTGCGCTGGAACTGAGGTGACAGCGCCTGAGAGCCACAGCCCCAATCTCACCTTCTTGGCACGATTGCATACAGTCCTTTGATGGGATTTACAAAGAGTCCTACTAAGCAATTTTATCTCACCATACTACCCTAAAGAAATCTCCAGTTTACAGGTGGAAAACTCATTTTAAGAAGGATGAGATGACGCTGAAGATGTTCAAGTGCCAAACCATCAACATCTCTTTGTGAGGGGAAAAATCATTTTATTGGGGGCTCATACAATTCTTTTCACAATCCATCTATCCATACATTGTATGTTAAGCACATTTGTAGAGTTGTTGCCTCCATCATTCTCAAAACATTTTCTTTCTACTTAAGCCCTTGCTATCAGTTCCTCATTTCCCTTCCTCCCTCTCTGCTCTCTCTCCCTCCTGAACCCTTGATAATTTATAATTTTTTATTTTGTCATATCTTTCACTGTCTAAAATCTCCCTTCACCCACTTCCCTGTTGTCCATCCCCCAAGGAGGAGGTTATATGTAGATACTTGTAATCGGTTCCCACTTTCTACCCCATCTTCCCTCTATCCTCCCAGTATCACCACTCTCACCACTGGTCCTGAAGGAATCATTTGTCCTGGATTCCCTGAGTTTCTGGTTCCTATCTGTACCAGTGTACATTTTCTGGTCTAAGTTCTATTAAATCGACATTCCACGATGCACACCTTCCTAACATGATCATTGAAAACAAATGAGTGCATATGCAAGTGCAGTGAATAAAGCTGGTGATTCCTGGCTATCAAAAGATATTGCATCTGGGGTCTTAAAGATTTGAAGATAAACAAGTGGCCATCTAGCTCAGAAACAACAAAGCCTACATAGAAGAAGCTCACCAGCCTGTGTCGAAGGGATCCAGTATCAGGCATGAAAGAACAAAATATTATATCATTGTAAATGAGGGGGAGTGCAGATTGGGGAACCAAAGTCCATCTGTAGATTATGAGGGGGGGGGATTATTTGAGCCTGAATACAGAGGAATCACAATTAAGATCAAAAGTAATAGCCAGCACCATGAACGTCTCAAATAGTCCAGCTTACACAATTGTGACTGACAAACTAGAGTTGGACAAATTTTCTGCTTACTTTGTGCCTAGATATGTGACAGACAAAGACAATTCTTTCTATGGAAATTTTAGGCATGTGGGATCAAGCTCCTGTAACATTTTAAGAATTGTAACAGGAAATGAAACCTGGCTTTTTCAGTATGACTTCAAAGCCAAAGCACTACCCAAGTAATGGCTACCAAGGACCACAAGTGGGTCAGTCAAAGCACAGTGGAGTGATCAAGGGCAAAAGTCAAAGCAGCAGATTTTTGGATATTTAAGGCATATTACTTGTTTATTTTCTGCAGGACCAAAGGATGCTAACATCTGATTATTATGAGAGTGTTCTGAGAAGGTTAACCACAGATTTAGTAAAAAAATATTCAGGTAGATTTCATTAGAGAGTTATTCTCCACCAAGACAATGCTAATCCTAATTTTAAAAATAAAACAAGGGTGAATTGTGAAAATTTTATTGAAAAATCAATAGGTCCTGGTTTGGCTCCATCTGACTTCTTTTTGTTTTCTAATGTTAAGGGTTGTTTTTACGGTTTGTGCTCAGTGGGGTTCTCTAGAGAAGCAAGACCAGGACACTTATGATTATACATATGTAAGAGAAGTTTACATGTTGAAAAGGAATGTACCAGCAAATTAGACCACACAGCAATACAGCGAGCTCAGTCCAATTCACATTCCTGAGACGGTCACAGTAGAGTCTCACGGTAAGAGATGCAAAGTGCCTGGCAGGAATTACATATGGCATCTGGTGTGGTGGCAAGACAAGCGAAGTTGGCCCACAGGCATCAGACACAACAAGGTCCACTTCGGGCCATGGTTTGGCTCTGCCTCCAGGTATCACAGCACATGTGTTGAGGCAGAGCAGCTAAATCAGACAGCTTGCTGGTCTGAGCACCAGGGAGAAAGAGAGAGAGAGAGAGAGAGAGAGAGAGAGAGAGAGAGAACTGACTTTCGGAGAGTCATTTATCTCTGTTATACCTTCAAAGAAGGTCATCAAGCTGCAACCTGATCGACAGGTTAAATTCCTTCTATATCTTCTTCTTTATCCTCACCTCTATCTTCTTACTGGTGCCTTGTTGGCACCCATAAAAATCCTATCACAGTGTTCTTCTTTTTCTTCATTTAATGAAATAAAAATGACTGCAATGACAAGGTTAAATTCTTCGAATAAACTCAGGTTTTTATGGATGGCTGGCATCACTGCTGATGAAAATGCCCTGACCTCCATGGACCTCGTGTTGAGAAATAAACTTCATATTAAGAGAAGTTTTCTTCTTCCAGTGTTCCATGAACTGTAGGAGGCCCCGCACATATCCTTGCGAAAGAAGAGCCAAGAGAATAGTAGCTGCACCTCCATGTTCCCAATGACAAAAGAGGGAAAGCAGCTAAGTGTTCATCAATGGATACATCACGTCTGGCAAGTGCACACAGTTAAATGTTCTGTGATAGTACGAAACACCTTACAACATGGATGGACATGGAGAACCATATAGTAGAAGGAGTAGAAAAAGCAAAATGCTCCCAGCCGGTCTACCTTACAGGAAAAGAGGCTGTCAAGTCCAAACCCTGCCTTCCACGCACCTCTTCTAGAACAGTGTTCTCTTCTTCTCAAGTATCCAAATCTTACCCCCTGACATTGCTTAAGCCCTCCCCTTTCTACAAAGTCTTTATCTTTCCTGCCTGTCAATCTCATGCAATCTAAAACGTCTGAGCACACAATGTCAATTCCACTTAAATAGATCTATAGTCTTCTACTTCTGTGGGCAAGAATTTATTCTTTTTTCATACCTTTCTTATTCTTTATTCAAATTCCCCTTTCACTCCCCTCATGTCTTCATTCTCTCTTCATCCCGCCACGGATTGAATGGTATCTCCCTGGTTGTTTAAAGAGCTCCAGAAGAGTGAGTGTGCTTTCAGTGTTTAAAATCTGTTGCGTTATAATTGTTGTTACCGAGGCAGATTAAATCAAGATGTACCCTTTTTAAAGCGTAAAAGCTGAAAGTCACTTATCACAGACACTGCCAGTCACTAATGGGCACGTATGAAGATGTGGCTCACTCGATTCTCAGATTTTTCCTTCCCCGAGAGTCAGTCTTTCCCAGAAGATGAAGTGACTTAGATGGGTCGTCAGTTATCCTGATAGATGCTCTCCATCCTGTGTTCCGCAGACATGCAGGGTGTGTTCTCTTCTGTTTCCAGGGACACTGTGTATTAAGCATGGAATTTTAATCAGACCACAGAATAATCAGCTTTGAGAGATAGTTTTTAAAATATATTTCTTTTTCTCTGCTTCTTTCTGGATTACACCAGAGAGAGATTTCAAAAACCCAGGGCAGGCTGTTGTAAAGTATCCCCTTTTCTAGTTGGCGAAAAAAATAAAATCCTAAATAAAAAAGCAAACAAACAGCCAAGCATTTTCTCATAACACAACATCCCTTTCAAGGTTTAAAAAGCAAAGACAAGGTAACGAAAGTGCCTGGGTCTGTTTTTTACAAAAATATTTTAAAAATATTTAAGGGATGGGTGTAATAATTCCTCACTCTCTTTTTCTAAAATATCACCCTGGTATATTTGCTACCTGGTTTGGTTTTGCTTGCTGCTTCGTTATCTTAATCTGTATTTTTCTCATGATAGGAATGTTAAATCCTTTCTCTTACCCACCTCCTGGGAATTTAATTTGTTTTTAGGGTGTACGTTTGCTGACGTTTGAGTTTACTGATCCAAATTTCAGTATGTGTTGGATTTGCCTCTTCTCTCTCTCCTCCATTTATCATCATTTTCTGCTTGTATTTCTGTCCATTTGTCTTTCTTTCCTTTAATTTCTGCTCCATGGTCCCTAGATAGAAAATGAAATATTAGGTTTGTCAAGTGTATATCATTGTTTAAATGCCTGGAGATGATGGGTTAAACAGACCAATCAATGAAACAAACCTCCAGTGCATTGCAGGGGCTGGAAGGGATATTCTCCTTGGCTCTTTAAGACCTAACAAGTCAATAACCTATTAATATCATACTCTGCCAGTCACCTCTTCACAGTCACTTTTTAGGACAAGACTACACAACTTATGATGGATTAACTCGGAGAGTGCTTGTGGCAACAGTCACAATAAAAGTAACACAGTAAATACATTTTAAAAGTAAAGTGGAAATAATGATCATACAATTGTGGCTGTAAGATTCACCATATTTTTATGGCTCTACCCCGAGTGTTTTAAGCACATAACATGATGTGGACATCATTTTTGGTAGCACATGCAACACCCAAAGAGTTCACAGTGTAATTCATGAAAAGGTAAGGTACTTGGATTTGGAGACTTTATTTGGAGATGATAACACAACAACAAAAAAATTTTTTTGGTTTGTTTTATCTCCATTTTATAGATGAAAGGCCAAAATGTAATATTCTAAGTGCCAATGAAATTAATCTGGTCAACATTGTTTATGTACAGGGTAAAGCCTTGAATGGCTCCATATGATAATTCCTAATATTTATGAAATTATCTTTGCATATATAATGAAATAAGATTTACGGATGAGTTACAAAATTGACATCTTACTTCCAGATGGCTTTGAGCGTCACCTCTCTTAGTCTTTTCTTACTGTACAATTTTTCTAACAAGTAGCACAGCTTCAGCAGTTAAAAACCAAACTGAAAATATTTTTTCTCCAAATACGAACTCATTGATTTCAAAACCAATTTTGCATCATCACTTTATGTGAAATGGAATAAAACTCTTCAATCAGGTAAATCGAGTTTGTATGTGTTCTGTGACAGTGGAAGCTTCCCACAGCCTGTGGAATCACCCGTCCTGAACAGAATTACTTAGCATGTCATCATCAATTGCCTGGTGTTGATGTCTGACAGGTGTAGTTTCACTTTCTGACTCTATTACCAAGGAGTTATGACTTAGACCTCAGTTTTGTTATGTTAATGGGTAAAATGAAGATATTAGCCCCGACCTCCAGGAGTTTCATGAAGATGAAATGAAGTGCTGTCTAAATGTTCATTGCCCAGTTACAGGCACGCAGTAAACACTGCATAAGTGAAGGAGGGTGGAGCTGATTCAACATCACAGCCAGGCAAGAACTTTGGTAATAGTGTGTGTAAAAATGGCTCTTCTCTAAGTACTCCTAAGAAAACCTTTGCTAAGCAGTGAGTTCCTTTAAACAACCACTCCAAGGACACCAAGGGGTCAGATATTACTGTAAAGCAATGAGGAGAAGGCAAAGGGTCAGGGAAATTGGCATGCTAGAAATGGTACAGTCAAGAGAGAATGAATGAGAATAATGACCCTGTGAAAAATCTAAAGAGTATCATTGGATAATGTTGTAGAAATTGTGAAATAGAAATCCAATTTTCTGTGTAAAGTTTAAAATTCAAAAACAATGAAATAATTCTTGGAAAAAGGGATAAATTATTTAAAAATTTAGCCTGATACAGGATCATTATAATTGACTTCAAAGTTTTTCATCCTTAAAACCTAGATGAAACACACAAGGCCATCAATCAGGAAATCCAGAGACCTCTTCTCTGGGTTTTGCCCTAATTCATACTGGTATTTTTCTTTATCATCTCCAAAGTCTTTGGTTGGGAATTGTATAAATCTAAATAACTTTAATATTGTATGAGTAGGTGTTCTCTATAAAGATAGATAAAATAGTGTTTCATCCATATCTGTATTTGAAGATTTCATAAGGTAGTGCATCTAATTTGTGCTGTTTATTATTTGGTGGTGACTTGTGTGCTAATAAAATGCTGAAGGCTAATTTGCTGTCTCAGAGGAATATCCAAACCAGGGGGGAATGGCCTGATTTCATTAGCCAATGAAAACCTATTAGACAAAATCAGAATAGTATCTGACATTGTCCTGGAAGATGAGCCCCTTACGTCAGAAGGCGTTAAACAGCCACAGCATTGAGCTCAAGCATGCCGATGACCATGAGGCTCCTCCACGGTGCGTGCAGGACTGTTTTGTTCTGCTCCACACAACATTCTATGAGTTGGCATTGACTTGATGGAAAATAACAACAGCACACTTATAACGGTTGTAAGTAACAGGGCAAAACTGGTCAAGATTTTATTTTTTATATGTAAGGTCTCCTGGAGTCAGGGTCAACTCCAGGGAATTAATAGTAGGAATCACAGCATCAGTGAGTTTACCAAAGTCATCCAGATGATCCATTAGATCACTTAAAAAAATTAGGTCATCTGGTATTTGACTCTATTTAGTTGCAGTAAATAAATCATGATCCATAGATGGCTCTTCAACTATTCATTTAGTCATTCATATTAAAATTGTTTTAGTTTTTAATATTTGCTGACTTACTTTTTATTGAGGGTTTTATCCAGGATAGGTCACTCTATAGAGATAGCAATTGGATTCATGATTCCTTCTTGGGACTACGGCAGGGGAGGTTGAGGAGAAATGGGCCACTAATAATGAAGATTGCAGGAATGAAACAAAAAGTTCTAAAACTGAGTGTGTTGATAATTGCATAACTATTCTTGATGTTAGTGACCTATTGGGCTGTATGATATGTGAATTATATGCCAATTCACAGGGTTAAAAAGATTTACTGAGTTCTGTATCAAGTACAGAAAGTAGCGATTTAAATACTCAAATGCAGAAGCTCATTTAAAAGATATGTGTTTATGTTGAGACCAAAATAACAAAATGGAAGAATTATGATTTGAGGCTTTTTAAGTAGAAAGGTTAAGATTGTAGTGTTATCTTTCAAATATTTAAGAGTGAGAGATCGATCATTTTCCTTATCAATATTTTAACAGGCAAATATGCATTTTGTTCCTTTTTGCCAAGAAGATTTGTGCAGAGTTTATTAGAATATCAGGTCAGTTTTCATTAGGTAATAATAGGTATCTAATAGTGTTGGAGTACTAATGTGTGTTGGAGTACTAATGTGGACATCTGGAACTAAGTAGTAACAGCAGTGATATTGAAGACAGAAATGAGGAGGGTATTAAGCCATAAACTTCACCTGGCATATTTCATTAGAGTTAGAAAAAAAAATCTTCATTGGGATTTGCAACACTGCTTGTAGTTCATCTTAGTACTTTTATAAGGGACAAACAGCCATGTAATTAGAGTGTACTTTCAGTATTACACGGTTATTTGTAGCCTGAAGATTAGATACCAATTGGATATTATCATTTAATGGCAAGTATAATTGCCATGAAACTTGTTCTCTGCATTTATGAGTTAACATTTCAATGTTGCTATGATTAAATAATTATTCCTCAGTTAACTTGTGTCTGTATTACTATTTAATAACTATATCCACACTGGAAGATCCATTTTAAATCCCTGTTACAAATGAATCATATGTGATACAATAGACATTTTACATGACCATTTTCCTATGTTTGTACTATTTTCCAATGCAAGTTATCACAGCTATACATCTAGTAACTTGTGAGACCATAAAATTCCTGTCATCCAGGATTTGAAGCATACCATGATAATAGTAATAACACTTTATGTTTGGACAGCAGCCTTGATTTTCCCAGTGCCTTCACAAAGAGTATGCTCCCACACTCTCACAGCAGATTGATAGAGTGGGGATTGACAGACTCTTCAACTGACAGAGTAACCCTGGTATTGTAGTGTGTTACACAGGGGCTATTAACCACAAGGTGCACATCTCAAAACTCTCCGTGCTCTTCAGGAGGCAGAGGAAGCTTTGTACTCGTTGGTCTGGGAAGAGTCTTGAAGAGGTGGTCTGGGAAACCCGCAGAGGGAGCTCTTTCAAGTTCTGTAGTGTTGCTGCGAGCCAGACACAGTTAACTCCATGGCACAGAGTTCGGTTTGGTTTTGGTTTTAACTGACGAGGAACTTGAGGTAGGAAGGAACAATGCTTAGACTTCTGAGTATGAAGTTGGTGCCTTACGAGGGAGTAATAATATTCTTTTCACCTGTCTGTGTATCCTGGAAACGCAGCACCAGATTTCGGGAAGGCTTATGAACAACCTGACCTATGCAGGTGACATGACTTTGCCAGCTGAGTGTGAGCAGGAAGTGAAGCTCTTGTTGATGAAGATCAAGGATCACGTGTACTTCAGTATGGACTACAGCTCAATGTAAAGAAGATCAAAATCCTCACCTCTGGCTAAATAGGTAGCATTAGGATAAATGGAGAAAAGGTTGAAGTTGTCAAAGATTTAGTCTTACATGGATCCGCAATGAATACTTATGGAATACAGCAATCAAAAGATCAAAGACAAATTACATTAGGTCGATCTGTGGCCCAAGACCTTTTTTTAGAGTATTGAAGAGCAAGGATGTGACTTAGCGGACGAGGGTGCACCTCTTCCAAGCCATGGTATTCTCCATTGCACCACAGGAACGTGAAAGTTGGATATCAAATAAGGAACACTGTAGGAGAAAGGATGCACTTGAACTGTGGTGCTGGATGGCTAAAAGGAAAAAAAAAAAAGGTCTGTATTGGAAGAAGTAAGGCCAGAATGCTTCTTGGAGGCAAGGATGACAAGACATCATCTAAACACACTTTGGATATATTGTCAAGAAAGACCAGTGCCTGGAGAAAGATGCCATGTTTGCTAAAGTGGAGGGGTGTCAAAAAGGAGGAAGACCCTCGATGAGATGGGCTGACCCAGAGGCTGCATCAATGGGCTCAGGCATTGGAATAATTGCGAGGATGCCACAGACTGTGCAGTGCTTCATTCTATTGTGCACAGGGCCACTATGGGTTGAAGCTGACTGGATGGCCCCTAACAACAACAACAACAACAACAACAACACCATGTTGTGGACGTGAAAGAAATGATATGGATAAGATTTGAAATACAATCTCTAAAGTTTCCATCGATGATTGATTGATTGATTCATTCATTTATTCATCCACATCATGCACGCCAAGAGATAGTCACCGAAACCCACCAAGGGTAAAGCTGATTTTTCGGAAGCATGTGAGAATGAATGCCGAATTCACCTAGTCTTCTAAGAGACAGAGGGAGAGCTTTCAGAGACACAGGGTTTGGGCTCAATATGAAAGGCCTTCAGGGGGCCTTCGTTGTCGTTCTTAAGTATCATCTCCTTATTACAAGCTCCTAGTGACCTAATGTACAAGGGAAAGAGACATGGCTTGATTCTGCCCCGTCATCACAATTGCCACGTGTGAGGCCCCTGTTGCAAGCCCTGTGTCACTCCTTCAGGATGAGGGTCTTCCTCTTTTGGACTGAGCCTTTCCTTTCCCACACATCATGTCTTCTTCTAAGGTCTGAGTTCTTCTGATAAAATGTCCAATGCATGTAAGACAAATCCTTCAATATTTCAACTTGAAGCTTGTTTTTTTTCTCAATTCTTTTAGCCTGAGATATACTGGGCATGTTCTTCCTTTCAGATTTTCTAGATACTCCCATTTCAGTACAATGCTTTTTCTTCTTGAGCTACCCTTTTCTTCCATTGCTTAACAAGTTCTGAAGCAAGTTTCAGAATGTCTTTTGATATCCAATTTTGTATTTCTTTCCTTTATTTCTTTAAAATGACCTTTTGCTTTCTTCAGGTATGGTGTTCTTGATGTTATCCCACAACTCATCAGGTCTTCAGTCATTAGTGTTCAATGCATCAAATCTGTTCTAGAGTTGTTCTCTAATTGCAAGTGGAATCATCTCTGACACTTGTTTTAGTTTTCAGTGAAATGAAGTGTTTTCATTTGTTTTGGTTTTCATTTTTCAGCTTCAGTCTAATCTTGAATATGAATGATTGAGAGTCTGATTCCACAATCAACCCCTGGCCTTGTTTAAGCTGTTCATTTTGAGTTTTCTCCATCATCTTTTCCTACAGATGCAGGAATTTATTTCTTGTGTATTCTATTTCATGAAGTCCTTCTACATAGTCACAGTTTATGTTGTTGGAAAAAAGATATTTGCACTGAAGAAGTCGTTGATCTTGTAAAATTCTATCATCTAATCTTTAGCTTTGTTTCATCCACCAAGGCCATGTTTTTCAACTACTATGCCTTCCTTTTTGTTTCCAACTTTCACATTCTAGTCAGCAGCAAATATCAGTGTGTCTTGATTTCATATTTGATCAATTATGGACTAAACATACTAGTATAATTCTCTAATTTCTTTGTCATTGCTTTTACTGGCCTATCTCTTCCCTGTGACCCCTCTGTAAGGGGCTGTCGCTTTACCTATTGAACCTGTTGATGGACTTTGTGTCTCCAATCTGTCCTCCCCCTCATTTATGATGATATAACCATTAGCTCTTTGATGTCTGATATCTGATCCCGTTGACACCTCATCGTCACACAGGCTGGTGTGCTTCTTCCATGTGGGCTTTGTTGCTTCTGAGCTAGATGCCTGCTTGTTTACTTTCAAGTCTTTAAGACCCCAGACGCTTTGTCTTTTGATAGCTGGCACGATCAGCTTACTTCACCACTTTTGCTTATGAACACATTTGTCGTCAACGATCATATCAGGAAGGTGGGCATGCCGTATTATGATATTTAATTCTTTGAAGCCTGATAATCAATCCCTTTGACCCCTCATGGTCATACAAGCTGGTGTGCTTATTCCATGTGAGCTTTGTTTCTTCTGAGCTAGATGGCTGTTTGTTTATTTTCAAGCCTTTAAGACTCCAGATAGCCTGGCACCATCAGCTTTGTTTTCCATGCTTTTTTCTTTTCTATATTTGAAATCCAGGATAGATAAATCTATAGAGTTAGTCATTGGATTAATCATTTCCTAAGGGGCCTGATGGGGAGGTTTGGTAAAAGTGAAGGGCTAACAACAAGAACAAGGAAGAAGATACTCTAAAATTGATTGATGATCAATTGGTGATAATTTTACAATTCTTCTTAATATGATTGAATTATGGAATTGTATGATATGCATATTAGATACAAGTATCATAAAAGATGAAGTCTCTTTGGTGAAAGTTGGTGGTTCTCAGTTGGACTTGAGTACCTTCCACACTGAAGGCTTCCTCATCCATAAATATATCAGATAACACTCCACTGCTAGTCATAAGCTTTCAGTGACCAATTTCTGTCAGAAGTCATGTATCTACTTGAGTATAAGCTGACCTGAATATCAGCATAGGCACCTAATTTTATCACAAAAGCCACATTAAAATTATGCTGAAAAACTCGGCTTTAGCACAAGCATATACGGTAGATTGTTATTTCCCTTCTTCTGTTCTGTCATGACTTGAAAGGCCTTCCAGGTGGCTCTGGTGCTATTGGAAATACCAGAGGCATAGTTCTGAGCATTACACAACACTCAGGAGACCAAACACACTATAACCAGTTGACAGATGAGTGGTGCGAAGTGCATATAGTAGAATGACTTTTCACAGTTGTTTTGAGCATGCAATGAGAGAGTGAATGTGAAGAGAATAGCTCAATGTCTGATACACAGTAAAGTACTCCAGAAATGCTGGCCCCCACACTGCTAATTCCAACTGCACTCTTCATAGTATGTAGGAAGCCTCCACTCCTAAAGGCCAAGGATGTGCTCACAGTCATTTGTATCTCCTTCATGGGCACACTCTACTACACAGGAAATATTTACCATATGAAATACTTACTTTCACTAACAGTAATGTTTTATACTTTTTACTGATAAGAGTTCTTATTGAAGCTGACAGTTATATTTTATTGTATCCCAGTCTAAGAATGAAGTCATTTTAAAGTTAATCTGTGAGGTAAACAACATCATATCTCCATGTTGGTTTTATATAAAAATGTTGGTTTTAGCTAAGAATTTTAGCTGTTTTTAGCCGGAAGAATAGGCAAAAGTGATCTTCTTCAGTCCACAGACTAAGAGAAATTAGGTGCAAAACATACATCTAATAAGAACTTACATCCAAAACAAAGCAGTCTCAAAACTCAACAATAAAAAAAGCTCAATTACAAAATGGGCAAAATTCTAAACTGATATTACACTGAAGAAGGCAAACTGATGCCGACCAAGGCAGTATCATTGGCCATTAAGAAATTACAAGTAAACCAATCATGAAATAGGGCTGCACAATTCCTAGAATGTCTAAAGTCAAAAATACTAACATCATCAAGTATTAGAAGGGATATAGTGTAAGAACTACACTTCTCCGTTGCTTGTGAGCATTCAAAATGATCAAGTTACTTTGAAAGGCAGTTTCTTGCATAGCTAAATATACTCACTCACTGCCACAGAGTCAACAACGACTTAAGAAAACCCTCAAGCCAGGATAGAAGTGCCCCTGTGAGTGTCTGAGCCTGTAACTGCTTACAGGTAGAGGCAGCTCAGTCTTTATCCTGCGGAGCTGGTGGCAGTTTAGAACTGCCAAGATTCGGGCTCTCAGCTGAATTCCTAACCACTATGCCACCAGGGCTCCTCATAGCCTTACTAAACGATCTGGCAGACTCATTTTAGGCATTAGCCAGGTAGTTGGAAAATGTGTGTCCACCCAAAAACCTGCGCATGAATGTTTACAAGCAACATATTTGTCCCAAATTGGAAGTAACCAAGATGCTCTTCACGTGGTATACATTCCATCCGTTCAATGGTATATTATTTAGAGATAAAACAAAAGCTATCAAATTATGAAATGGCATGGAGGGGGCTGAGCCCCAGTGACATAGTGGTTGTGCGCGGGACTGCGGCCCACTGGGACGGAGGTTCAATTCCAGCAGTGGGGCTGGGCCTCCTACTCCCACCACCAGAGAGCAGTGATGCCCAAACAAACAAACAAACAACAAACAAACAAACAAACAAAAACAGACATAGAGGAATTTTAAATGCATATTGCTAAAAGAAAGAAATCAGTTTGAAAAACCACTTTCAACTGTGCAGGTTTCCAGAAAAGTTAAAACTATGCAGATAGTCTAATATCAGTGGTTCCTACGGGGTTGCAGAGGTGGGAGGGGGAGGCAAAGAGAGATTCAAATGAAGCCCAGGGGATTTTTATGGCAGAAAATCCTTCTGTATGATGTTATCCCATTGGCTCCATGGCATTATGCAGCTGTCAAAACCCCAAGAACTGGATGCCATAAAAGAGGGAGCCTTAATTGTGATGGATGGTATTTAGGGAATGCTAGTGTGTCAGCATTAAAATTTGGAGCCCTGGTGGCACAAAAGTTACATGCCCAGGGGTTCAAACCCACACGTGTCCCAGCAGGAGAGAAGATCTGGTGTTTTGCTTCCATAAAGATTGTAGCTTAGGCAAACCTGTGTATCAAGTCCAGTTGGACAGACAGTACCGCTATAAAGTGCAATCACTATCAAGGTGCACTGCCACTACCACCGCCACCACAACCACAACCACTGGTCCCTCACTTACAATGATGTGTCACAGTAAGGCTAGATGTTGATACTTGAGAGACTACATGCAAAGGGGAGAGGCACTATCTGGAAACTCGGGCGTTCTGTGCCATCTCTCAGGTGACCTTAAAACTTCTCTTATATAGAAGCCTATTAAAATGCTGTTTGGGGGGAATTCTAATTAACATTTGCTTTCCAAAACTTGGAAACAGAAGTGTAGCCAACATAGAAAGAGAAAAGGAGTCCCACAATTTTAAAATAGCTTAGTTCAATATCTGCTGAGAGATGATGGAGAGGCAGTCTTCTAGTTATGGATGTATTGTGCCGGCCACCTGGAAAAGTTTAAAGCAAACAGCACTGCTTCTGGTCCAACTTCCTTTAAAAACAATGGTAAAAATCCTTTACATTTGTGTACTGTTTTACAGTTGACAAAGAGCTTTCACATACATTATCGTGTTTAAAAGAGACCGGAAGGCGCCTTTCCTGCTCTGATTGATGTTTATGAATGTACTACTCTCCCCTGGGCTCCAGTCATCAATAGTCAATGAGAAGAAGGGCTGGCGGTTTTTGGAAATGCTTTGCTGCCAGGTAACTGCATTAACTCTGCTTTTGTTGAATAGAGCTGCGTATTAACTGTGCCACAGGATATCATCCATATCAACTAATGAATATTTGAATCCTTGTTCCTTGTGGAGCAGCGTTTGAGACCTATTCCACTCTGCTTATCTAATGCCTTCCCCCAGGATTCATATTCTCAGAGAGCTTTTGTCTGATGGCTCTAGTCATTTCAGAAAAGCATCCACTGAGGACGCTTAAGTCATAACGAAAAGAAGATATGGAAGGGACACAGATAGGTAAACTGTCCTATAAGAATGATAAGATATGAATTATCTGGTCCTGAGAACAGAACGTGGTCTGGCCTGCTGATGTCATAGGAGCCTACGCATGTCTGTGGATGCCAGACTTTCCGTAGGACTTTTGGTGAACTAATAAAGTTTCTACCCATTGATGTATTTGAGACAAATATTTAAGATTTTCATAAGTTGATCTCCCATAACAGAAAAGTTCAGTTCAATAACCATTTACCCCCCTTTATCTCATAATTAATTATGCATTGTCTTCAGCACTAGATAGGAGCTCCTTGAAGGCCAATCAGGTGTTGTGAGTGACCTGTGGGTCCATAACTACAACTCAAGGCTTAGTACTTAGTACATACACTTGAGCAAATAAAAGATTGAAGGAATGAACAGCAGAGCAAAACCTAGCATAGCATGGCTGGGCGTGTATGGACTGTAGAATCAGACCTGAGCCGTCACGGCCATTGAGGGGATTCAGCCTCACAGTAGCCTAGGTAGAGTATCTGAGGGTGTAAATCTTTATGGGCACAGACAGCCTTATCTTTCTTCCAAGGGGCAGCTAGTGAGTTTGAACCATTGACCTTGTAGTCCAATGCTTACCTGACAGCACTACAGATGGAGTATCAGGTAACGTGTTCCTCAAACCTCATCTCCATTGACTTTCATGATGGTGGAACTTGAGTAGATTACTTTTAGTTTCTCAGCTGGAAAAAGTTAGATACTGCTTATCTGGGAGAATTGCTGTGGTAATTAAAGATGGTGAATTTGTAGTATCTGGTCCTAATAGTGACTATGAATGTGACAAAAGCTCTGTCTTAGTCACTAGGAATACAAGGACGAACAATAGGAAACCTGAGAGAAAAAGACAGAAACAGGAGCTGATCACATGGCATGGAATGGTAAGATGAATTAGCCTGGGCTAGGGGATGCAGGCATGGGCTGGGCAAGAACAAAGCAGATGTAGTGCACTCCTTCAGAGATCTCCCTTACACAGTGGTTGGCATGAGCCAAAAAGTGACACAGCTTCCATTGATGTCACATCTTCCCAGGACCTCTGAGATTGCTGTTATGTGTCCTTTTCAGACCCACAAAGACAAAATGAAACCACTTCCCCCCGGAACTCAGCTGCAGGGACCCTCAAATAAGAAGGAGGGAAGAATCCCAGGTTTTCTAGAGGCAATCCTATCTGGGGGCATGAGGAGAGGTCATTATATAGAAATGCAAGGCAAACCATTGTCTGAGAGGAAGCAGTTACCATGAGTGGAAGCCGGACCAGCATTCTGAGGTAACCGCTGTTGACCTTGTGTTTCTGAGGGTGGAGGTGGAGAAGGTAAGATTGCATAGGGAGCTGGAGTGGGAAGCAAAAGCTACATGACTTCCAGCCTGCCAAGATGGCAGTTTTGAAGTTCCAGGGAAGACAGTCCTACTGATAACTCAATCAGGTAGCCCTTCACGGTGCCATGGCAATACTGGTGATGCTCTTACAGCCATGGACCTTGTAACCCCCACCACATACCTGGTTAGGAGCATAGGGATAAGGGGCAGAGGACTCAACTTTGGGGGGATTGTTCACTTTTGTCCTTCCATGGGGTATGAGTGTACCAGTTCAGAAGCAGGTGCAGGAAGCCTATGCCTATCATGAAAGAAGAGTTCTCAGAGTGGAGTGCATGCAAAATCACATTTGAGCTCCCTGTCAGAAGTGCCCAAGCCTACAGAGGTACTAAAGATTGTAGCATTGAGACCGTGGGGCAGACTGGGGGATAGCTTTCTGGTCCACAGAGGCAAAGGCAAAGGGAATATGTGACTGAGAGGAGGAGGACCACACCAACTGAAAACTGGCCAGCCTGGCTCAGAAGGGGCTCTCTGGACCAAAGAATGATGTCCTGAACATCGTGTAACCTATTCACTTCCTTAATGAATCCTGATAATCCTAAATATTGTCCGGGCACTCTTTGTGGCTGCTGCAACCACATAGGAAGCCCAGCTGAGCAGGACAGTGCTGTGGGCAGGATGACTGGGGTCAGAACAGGCAAGAAGAAGGGAGAGGCTGGAGCCACATCTACCCTCTGCCTTGTGGCCCTCAGTGTCAGCTGAGGCAGAGTTGGATTTGCCTCTCTCCTGCAGTCAAAGCAGGTCAGGCATGACTCCCACCTCATTCCCTCACTTCACTGACTTTGCTTTCTTGAAATCAGGTGAGCCCGTCCATCTCTCTTTACACTGTTCTTTCATGTCATAAGAATGAACACATATGTGGAAATTTAAGCGTGTCTTATTTGCATATCCCTTTGTTTCATGTCTATCTCCCTCACTGGATTATAAACTCCACAGGGAAAGGGACCATTTTCAAATGTTCAAAATGAACTGGCCAGTGCAAGTGCAAAGTAGATGCCCCCTAACTACTGGTTGAAGGAGCGACATCAAATGGGAACTTTCCTGTCCCTACTAGAACCGAGGTCTCCCTGCTAGGAATACTTTCACAAAGTACCAGCTTTGCAGGAATCTACAGGAGAGCTATAGCTAGCACTTGTCCCAATTATCTAATTCAAGCAAAAGGGGACCCTTTAGCACAAGTACCAGATGCATGAGGATGATGGCCTCCTTTCCAGGGTGCTCTGGACCCCAGCCTGTGCAAAGCCAGGTGACAAGTCAGTATTGGCAGCATGCCAACATGGAGCGCTGCCGAGAGAAGTGTTGCATATCTTTCTTAAAGCACTAACTTGAAGCCTCTTAGCTGGAGATGAAGAGGTTTCAGTGTTGGGGGTAATAAATGAAGAAAGCGGCTTCTTAAATTTTTACTAAATTAAACACAAGGTCATTTGTCATCGCGTGTCATCTGAGAGACAGTATAGTTACAAGAATGCAGTGTGTGATTCAATTTGGCAGGCATTTGGAGATTGTACGAACTTGAATTGGATCTCGTATTACATCATTAGCCACCAAAGGGAATGGTGATGTCCCTGTTGTTTGGTTCTGGCCTATCAATTTCAAGTAACTTTGCTATACCATCGTGACTAGTTTTTCAAGTTAAATTATAACATGAATTCAGGACATTTCCCTCTTGTTTTCTAAATTATGTTTATCTGACTTCAAAAGAAAAAAAGAAAGCAGGCTTGATAGAAGTATGAGCTATGTCAATCTCTACTCCTTTGAAATGCTCACTTCACTCTGAATACAACCTAATTTCCTAAATTCTTTTTCCACTCCCTGGCAACAGAAGCTGCTTTCTCCTCCCCATAAATGTAGACATTCCCTCTCAATGAAAACGTTTAATATTTGAGGTAGTATATGTCTAATGAAATTGAAAATAAAGCATTTCACTGCTGAGAAGTAATATTCACTTAAGTGGGAGCACTCCGCCGAGAGTCTAGTGTTGGTGATTACTCACTGTTTAGATTGAAATGTGTATCTCTCTGAGTATTCTTAGTGCTCCCTTCCCTCATGAAAGACAAATCCCACTCAATATAGTGAGTATTTGAAATGAAGCATCCAACACTATTGCTAACATGAGCAAAATTCCGCATTGGCCCAAGAGTTTGGAGAACAGCTCTCTATATGATAGTCCTTCAGTAATACTGTTTTTAAGAGGCAACACATAAAGATTCTTCTCAAAGTATACTTCCTTGAAGTTTCAGTGAAATTAGCTTTGGTTTTATTGTGTTGGGTTACACTTGATATCAATCAGAGATGGTAGTATAACAACACTTGGATTGGGCATAAAAATTTCTAAAATGGCTGCAAACATTGCGAATGTATACCTAGAGATGATCATTCAGATAGCATCATTGGCAATATTCAGTCAAGCCAGAAATTCAGATGGAAATTTCTTTCCTATTCAGAAATAGAGGTGATTGAGAGGAAATAAAAGTTCCTTATCAGACTATTATAAATACTAGATGCTGTTTACTTTCTGGTAAGAACCCCAAAACTTGTCTCCAAGCAGCAAACTATGTCTGTGATGGTGATTTAGGCACCTAAAGAATATTAGTGCAAAGAATTGTCAGCCCATATCATCATCCACTGGGGATGCTCCATTGCTGCCCAGAGACTGGGTGAGAAAAGAGCCAAGCTTTGCATACTATGTCTTCTTTGCAGAAGAAGAAGAAGTCTCCAGACAGCACAAATACAGCTCTTTCTAACGTTAACAAGTAGACCACACTGGATTTGCGATAGAAAAGGATTCTGGTGGTGGAGTGGGTTATGTGTTGGACTGCTGACAGCAAGGTCAGGGGTTTGAATCTAATGCCTCTTCACAGGAGAATGATGAGAGTGCATGCTTCCGTAAAGATTTTTGGCAAGGGAGATCCTATGGAGTGTTTCTATTCTGTCCTATAAAGACCCTGTGACCTACAACAGACTTGATAGCCGTGGATTTGATTTTAGTTTTTTATTTGCACTATAGTTAATTGAAAGGTGCATTTCAACCGAATTGTGATGAATTTGAATGAGTAACCCCCCCCCCCATATGTTAAATTCCTAACATCTAGTACTGATAAATGTGACCCCTGGTGGTATAGTGGTTAAAGCACATGATTGTTAACCAAAAGGTCAGCAGTTGAAACCACACCAGTTAATTTGAGGGAGAAAGAGGAAGTACTTCGCTTCAGTAAAATGTTAAAGCCTCAGAAACCCCATTGAACCTTTCTACTCTGTCCTATTTGGTCATGATGAGTTTGAATAGACACACTATCAATGGGTTATTGGGTGCCTATGTAAGGTGCTGTTTAGGAAATACAAGTTGACTTTGGTATATTAACAAGAGTGGGTTCTAACCCTAACCACTTCTGAGTTCTGCAGGGGAAAAGAGCATCAAGATACGGGCTTTCTTACCAAAGGGGACAGACCTTGGAAGGTGAGAGACTGAAGCTAAAGCAATGAACTAGACTGTTGATGGGTGTTAACTTCGGTGAAGTGGAAGATGGTGGTCCCAAAGAGGGAGAGGATAAATCAACTATGGGGAAAGTGTACACTGTTGGCTGTTTGATCTGTAGTTTAAACTGTTGACTACAAAGTGGATCTGAAATGTAACTCCCCGCCCAAGTCATAATAAAAAAATTGTTCAAAAATATATTATCACAGGGAAAACATAAGAGAAAATATAGGGTATGCACAGAATGATTCTATGCAAGACAGAATGAAAGAGTTCTATTTATTGATTGAAAGTTGAGTTTTGAGTTGAAACTAAAAGGAAAGAGAAGGAAAACCACAACAAGCAAACCCTATAGAAATAAACACATATGTGGAAGAAAACAGACAATGAAGACAAATGAATCTACAAGCTCAGAATTGCTAAGGATTGATGGCTGTTACCAGAAGCTGGCATAGACAATAAAAGACTTTCCTCAAAGCCAGGATCTGAATTTAGACTTTGTTCCCAAGTCCTCCAAATATTGAAGTCCTCATCCCCCCATGTGAGATTGACTCTTTTTTATGTTAATGAGCCCATCAATATGTTGCTGTGCTTAGGTGCTGTCAGGCTGCTTCAGACCCACAGTAACCTGATGCACGATCGAGTGAAACAGCATGTGTGTCATCCTCACAATGGTTCCTAAACTTGTGCCCATTATTGCCGCCCCTATGTCAATCTGCCTCATCGAGAGCTGCCCTCTATTTTGCTGCCCTTCTACTAAGCATGGTGTCCCTCTCCGTGGGCTATTCTTTCCTGTGATGATATCCAAAGTACGTAAGATCAAGTTTCATCATCCTTGCTCTAAGGACCACTCCGGTCATACATCTTCAAGACAGATTTGCTTGTCCTTTTGGCAGTTCCCCGTACTTTCAATATTCTTCACCAGCACCACAATTAAGATGCATCAATTCTTCCTTGGTCTTCTGTTTCAATGTCCAATTTTCGCATGCATATGAGACTATGGAAAGTCAGCATGGGGTGTACTTTAAATGACTCTGTTTCTAGTTTGATTTTTAAAAATCATCCAGTCACTTTTGGATCACATTAGAACTCCAGGTCTACCAGGGAAGATACAGGCCCTGGCCAAGACCTAAGGAATGCCCTGGGCTAACCGAAGAGGCAGGAATCAACAAGACCCTGATTTGGACCTTTTGCCTGTAGAATTATGAGAAAATAAACATTCTGTTCTAAAAGTCATCATTCTGTGCTAGTTGTGTCACAGAAGCCTAGAGAAAGGAAGGCTCTGTTCTTTAGAGCTCTTACTTACGTTATTTCTGTTATGATGATGTGGGTATGGCTGTCGATTGGTTACAATTCTCAATGAACTCCATGTCATGATAGCATCGGTAACCAGGACCGTACAATGGAAAATTTTACTTTATTCTAGCTGCTAGCTTAAGAAACTGTGTTAGTCTGAGTTGACTAGATAAACAAATCTAGAGAAACACATATGTACGTAATAGAGAGTTTTATATCCAAGAGTAATTGTATATTAAGAAAACATTTTGGGCTTATCCAGAACAAGTCCATAAGTTCAATATTTGCCCATACATCTGATGCTGGTCCATAAATTCTTTAGAACCACTCATCACATGCAATGATGACAGAAGCAGGAAGATCACAGGCCAGTGGGTGCAAAGCCTTGTGGAAGCATCTTAGCTCTGGCTAGGCTCTCCATGTGGTTCCTCCAGCTCCAGGCCTCTGACCGCCATATGTGTGTCTTCATGTGGCTTGTCAATGGAAATGTGTAGCAGAGAGTGTGTGTGTGTCCTACTTCCATGGAGGAAGACGGTTGTTCCCAGAATCCTAGACTGCCCTGCCCACAAACAGGCATCATTGACTATGACCTGACTGACGGGCTAGACTCCACTCTTCCCTGAAGTTAACAGGAGATTATTTAACTGCCTCAGAAATGAAGGCATTTGAGAAGCAAAGCTAAAAAAAAGGAAAGCCTTGAGTTTCTGGCAGAGAATTCTGTAGTCTATGTTCTACAAAAGGTTAATGTGCTGCTGTGAGGATTTCACTGTGGGCTTTGAGCAGGTTAATTCCAGTTCAACTCCCTACTGAGAATTTGGACTCCACCCAATAACTGAATCTGAACCTGATTCCCAGCTGATTCTTATATATGTGTTTACTTTGTTATGTGAATGAGTGTGGATCCTAGACCTAATCACTTCAGACATATAGACAGAGACATCAGTTACAAGGGGAAAACAACAATAACAACCAAGGGGACAAAGGCTTTCATACCAAAGGGAATGGATTTCAGAGCTTACCATAGGTGGAAGGGCAAGAGAGGGGAAATAAAGCAATGCACTAGACTGGTGTTCACTAGGATGTTAACTTGGGTGAATGGAAAAAGGCTCTATAAATATCATGTAGGGTTCCATAATAATCATTTGAGAATCTTTAAGAATCACTGAGGTGGTCTTATTTTTTTTTTAAAAAATGTGTATCCTGTTCAATAGAGCAGGGGGTCAAGGTAGGATGGACTCCTTGGAAACTTTGGCTTGACTTTCACTCAGCAAGGCCTTCCTACAGCCCTGGGACTTTCTTGCCTCAGTTCTCACCCTTGAGGAGTAGGAAAGAACCCAGGACCAGTACCCAGGCGAGTGGGATTGTAAAGGGCACCAGGGGAGGGCAGAGCAATTAACTCTCCACCTGAGAGTCTCTCTGATCACACAGTCCTCTTCAGCCAGTGGCCAGTATGCTTCACAGTGAGGAACATCAAGAGCAGTACTGTGAAAGCAAAGAAGAGACCCGCCTGGGTCTTTCGCTCCCAAGTGAGAGGACTTTCATAATGAGGCCTGGAGATGAAGGACTGAACTCTTTCCCCGGGGAAGGCAGTGCAAATAGGGCGAGTCCGAGTTGTTCCTTGGAACCACTTCACCTCTGAACAGGTTCGGAGCTTTCAAGCCCCTTGAAGTTTTCAAAAGGCCCTGATTTCAGCATGAGATGTTTGCTGCACTCCGCTCAGCTGGAATGAAACGAAGGGGAGGGAAAGTGGCTTCTTTCTTGCATTCAGAACGCAGAGGCCGAGTGAATGGATTCTACTCAAACTGATTGCGTTTGTAGTTTTTGAAAAAGAGAAAAAAAAGAAAGAGAGAAAAGCTAAGAAGTTTAAATCCTATTCACTAAATTCACGAAAATAAACCGGGTCACAGGAGGACTCTGAGAAGTGCATATATCCTTACAAGAGGTGGACAATTTAAAACAAGTCTCATTAAATATGCCCCTTTCCAACTGGCTTCTCAGTGTAATTCAGGAGCTCATACTTCTCTGCCTTCTTGTATGGGCTTTCTTCACTGTAGGCTGCTTTAAATAAATTGTTCTCTTCCATTTTGTACGTTTATAAGAGTTTATTGATTTATTGAATTAAAAAAACCAACCCCACCACCTTCTATTTTCTTTTTAAAAAGTAGATTGCATTTCTGTACATCCTCCCTACTTTCCAATTGCTGCTGTGGGCTGTTACATTGTGCCCTACGAAAAGGGTTGAAAGGTGAAGCCAGCTGATTTTTTAAAAATTTCTTTACTCATCCTGCTTGTCTGACATCTCTACTTGGTCACAATGCGCAGAACACTGACAGAGGCTCTTACTTTGTCTTTTCCGCTTACTTATTCTTTGCTTATGCAAAATAGTATACATTTATCTAGCTCCTTAATTCAGGCGATGCTTTAAAGCTTACTCAGCTACCTGCACCTCCTTTACATTTGTCAGTCCTTAGCATCCTCAATCTCAGTCTGAAAGTCTCTGGAGGTCAGGAAATTGGTTATTACCTCAATTTGTACAGGACCTACAGAGCACCAGAGACCAGCGTGTCCTTCCAAAGGCTCCTCTAGGAAGCCCCGGGTTATGGAGGAACTTCCAATTTATGGACTGACGATTCCTCCTTACCCTTTACTAGTATGCAAATTACCCCTCACATTGACCTTCACTTTCGACCTCCCAAATGAACCAATCTCTATCACAACAAATTCTTCAGTCTAATCACCTTCACTTGCTATAGAGTCACATTTAAATTCTTTGAAAAGTCCGCTAGTCTTTGGGGGCACTAAAACCAGTCTAAATCACTTCACTCTTCTGTGATTTGTTCTCCTGTGTTGACTTGTAGGCAGCTGTGATGTTGGAAGATATGCCACTCCTATTTCAAATACCAGCTGGACCACACATGGTGAATAGAGTTCAGTAGAGTTTCTAGATTAAGAACAATTTAGAAATAAGGAAGAATTGGTTAATTTCTGAGAAAAGTAGCCACTGAATACCTTATAAATAGTAACAGACCCTTTTCTGATATAGAACTGAAAAATAAGTCCCTCAAGTTGAAAGGAACTCAAAATTTGCCTGAGGAAATTTGTATGCTGCCTTCCAAAGTAGAGTTGACCTTAATGACATGAATGGAGCAAATTTTGGGAACCTTACTGTGTAGATGGGGTGTGACTCAAAATGAGAAGGAACAGCTGAAAGGATCCACATATAATCATATCATAGAATGTGTGTATAAATTGAATCTGAAAGAAGTGAAGAACAAAATCAAGTCTTGAGTTGAAAGATTGAAGGATTCAATGAGCAAAATATTGAATAATACAGGAAGCATTAAGTATTGGTCAGCATTCAACCATTTCAAGTGGTAGCATTTGATCAAGAACTGATGGAACCAAAAGAAGACAGTCCAGGCTGCACTGAGGATATTAGCAACAAAACAAAACAAACATGCTAGAGGAATCAAAGGAATGTGAATTGAAAAGTTTCAAGAAACTGATACAGTGTTGGAAATACTCATCAGAAGTTTGGAAGACAGTTACTTATAAGACAGTTACTGGGTCAGCTAACTGAAAAGGGTTGATAGTTGCCTATTCCAGAGAAAAATGACTGAACAATTAAAATGAAGAAATTATCAAAAGAGGTATCATTAAGTTTACAAGTAAGTACATTTTTGCTGAAGGTAATAAAAAATGTTTGCAGCAATACTGAGAGTGGTCAGAAATTCAAGCCATTTCAGCTAATCATTAGCGGAAATCGGAAGGAGGTTTACTATCTATGGAAAGGCATTTGGCTGTGTGCATCATAGCATACTATGAATGGGGCTTCCAAAACCACTGTGCTCACATGGAACCTGTACATAGATCAAAAGACAGACTTTCAAACAGAACAAGGTGATATTTCGTGGTGTAAAATCAAGAAAGGTGTGCACCAGGGTTATATCTTTTCGCTATACATATTCAATCTGTATGCTGACCAAGAAATATGAGAAGATGGACTTTATGAAAAAGGAGACCTCAGGATTGGAGGAAGCCTTATGAACAACTTGTTATTAAGCAAGATAACCTTGCTTGCTGAAAGCAAAGAGGACTTGAAGCCCTTACTGATGAAGATGAGAGGATGCAGTTTTAATATGCATTACAACTCAATGAAATAAGAACTGGCTGATGGAAATCAGAGTTCTTGCAATATGTCTGCTATAGAGACTCGAGAGATAGAGGAATATAGGAATTGCATACCAGTACACACACATCTATCCATACACATTCCAAATTACTAATATAAGCTGTTTCATTGATATGAGAGGAGTTTCCAGTTTCATTTTAGTTTTTCCTCCATGTAAAATAAGTTCTGCTCAAAAAAGTGTAATTAATAAATTCTTCTAAAGAAATTTTAAAAATTGCCAGAGAAAGACAAGGGTGTTTCCTTCTGACAAGATTTACATATAGTCTTACATAGCTTCTGAAACCCTCTATAGGGTCACTCTGAGTCAGAATCCAGAAAGATGTTGATTGGCGTTTTATGGAAAGCATTCAACTGTGTGCTACGAAACAAATGATAGAACACATTGAGAAGAATGGGATTCCAAAGCACTGTGTTCTGTTCATGCAGAACCTGTACATGATAAAAACCTGGGCGTGGGCGTAGAAGCAATCATTTGAGCAGAACATGAAAATATTGCCTAGTTTACAACCAGGAAAGGTGTGCATCAGTGTTGCATCCTTTCACCATATTTTTTCCTTTGTATGCTAAGCAATTAATCCAAGGAGCTGGACTATATGAAAAAGAAGGTGGCATCAGGTTTGAAGGAAGGATGGCCTGTTAACAGCCTGTAATGTGCAGATGACCCAACCTTGCTTGCTGAAAACAAAGAATATATAAAGCACTTGCTGATGAAGACCAATGGCTGCAGCCTGGATGCCCAATGAGATTGCAACGCCATGCAAAGAAAACCAAAATTCTCACAACTGGATCAATAGAAAACATCACAATAAACAGAGATAAGATTGAAGTGGTCAAGGATTTAATTGTGCTTGAGTCCATGGTCAATGCTCAAGGAACCTCAAGTCAAGAAATCAAATGACTTTCTAAATTGGGTAAAAGCGATGCACAAGACCTCGTCAAATTGTTGAAGAGCCAGGCTGTCCCTTTATGGACTAAAGTGCACCACACCCAAACCATGGTCTTTTCAAATGTCTCCTATGCAGGTGAAAGTTGGACAATGAATAAAGAATACCATGGAAGAAAGATACATTTGAATTATTGTATTGGTCATGAATATTGAAAATACCATGGCCTGCCAGAGGAATAAACACATACATCTTTGAAAAAGTACAGTCAGAATGCTCCTTAGATGTGAATTTGATGAAACTTATCTCACACTCTTTGGAGATGTTATCAGCAGTTATTAGTTATCAGTACAATCCTTGGAAAAGTACATCATGCATGGTAAAGAATAAAGACCCTCAACACGACGGAAAGACAGAGGGGCTATAACAATGGGCTCAAATGAATCCATCACTATGAGGTTGACCCAGAACCAGGCAGTGTTTAGTTCTATTGTACACATAGCTTTTCTCTGAGTTGACATCAACTCAATGGTAGTGAATTTTTGAGAACAACAACCCAAAATACCTTGCATGCAGTTTCTGATCCTTCCTCCTCTTCCTTGTTCTTCCTGTTACTAGGGTGATTGAATTGGCTGGTATTTCAAAGCCTAGATTTGAAAGGAACTTTACATACTGTGATGGGTGGGTTTGTGATGCCAACATGGCCACAGAAGATTGGTGGGTCTGCTGTGACGGCACGGTCAATGAACACACGGGATGACTTGAAGGGCAGAGATAGGAAGGGCTCAACGAGTCCCGCCCTCTCTCTTGATTTTGGATCTTCAGACCAGACAGCTGCCTTGTTCATCCTATGCCTCGACCTCCAAGCGACACTACCCGTGGGACACCTAATCGTGGACTGTGGAGCTGTGAGTTGCGGATCCTTCAAGCCCTACTTTGCCAGACTCCTGGGGTACACATCTCTTGAGCTGGGGACTGTTGGACTCTGTCATCTGGCTGACTGTTGGTGACCTGCTCTGCTGTTTGCTGCCTGTGACCAGCTCTACAGAGGACTACTCAGTGACCCTCAAGACTTGAAGGACTGCCAGTCTTCTAGCAAGTCAGTTGGACCAAGCAATTTGTACTGCTTTATAGATAGTTAACTGTTTCTTTCTTATCTTGTATACCTTTCTCTCTATATAAATATATAAAAAGAATTGATAGTGTCTGTCCTGGTTTTATTTCTCTAAGAGAACCCTGCCTGACACACATACCTACATCTCTTTATCTACTTCACCAAAAGCACTGTTTTCCTGCAGCTGTCATTTGTCTCCAAATGAACTTGTGTTCCCCTCAATGAAAATGGGGTAGCTTGTCATTTCAGCTTCCCCCCACTCATTTATTCCTTTACTATTGATTATTCTAATCCCCAATTCACTTTAATTGTGCTAGTTAATTTATACTGTTGGATTAGTCAAGGAATTTGATAAGAGTAAAATAATTAATTCTGAACATTTTATGCAAATTCACTAAAAAACAAAACCAACCAACCAAACGCATGGCCACTAAGTAACTTTTGACTCATCTCAAGCCTACATGACAGAACAGAATGGCTTCTGAAGGGTTCTGAGGTAGTAACTCTTTACAGGACTAGAAAAACTTCTTTTTCTCCCATGGAGTGGCTGTTGGTATCGAACCGCTGACTTTATATAGTTTGCAGCCCAGTGTATAACCAACATGTGAACAGTTTTATTTGGTAGTAGATGGTTATTCCTCATTCTTTCTCAGTTAAAGGGTAGTTTGACCTCCTTAAGCAATACCCAGTTGTGCTTTGAAGGTGCTCGAGTGGCATAAATGGTCTATACTTGATTAGTAATCTAAAGGCTTGCAGTTCAAACTCATTTGGTGATACCTTGGAAGACCGGCCTGATGATTGGTTGGCATACACGTGACAAGCAAGAACATTCTCTAGAGGAGTTCTGCGTTTTTGAACATGGAATTGTCATGCACATGAGTTGACTCCATGGCATTTTGAAAATTGTGTTTTGGGGGTGAAAGTGAAAGAGGGCAGCGGAAATAAAATTGCATGACTGATCCTGAAGGTGAGGTTGACTCCACGTTCCAAGCAAGAGCGATGTGCCTTGATGTTGGTGTTTGGGGCTCTTGAATCAATTCTGACTCAGAGTGCACCTAAGCGTAACAGAATGAAATACTACCTGGTCCCACACCATCCTCAGAGTTGTTCTTTTGTTTGAGCCCACTGTTGCAGCCATTGTGTCCATCCATTTCCATTGAGTGTCATCCTCTGGTACACTGCCCCTCTCCTTGACCAAGTATGACGTCCTTCTCCAGGAAATGGTCTCTCCTGGCAACATGTCCAAAGAAAGTGAGACAAAGTCTCATCATTCTGGCCTCTCAGGAGCACACTGGCCTTACTTACAAGACAGATTTGTTTGTCCCTGTGGTAGACCATGCATGGTACTTTCAATAGTCTTTGCCAGTACCACAGTTCACATGCACTACCTCTTCTGTGATCTTCTGTATTCAAGGTCCCGCTTTCATGAACATCTGATGCAAGTGAAAATACCATGACTTGGGTGAGGTGCACCTTCGTCTTCAACGTGACATCCTTGCTCTCCAGTACTTTAAATCGGTCGTGTGCAGCAGATTTAACCAGTGCAGTATGTTGCTTGACTCTGGACTGCTGTCTCCATAGGCATTGATTACGGGTGCGAGCAAGATGGCATCCTGCACAATTTCAATCTTTCATAAATTTATAAGGATATTACCTATTTGTCCAGTTATGAAGATTTTAATTTTCTCTACATTAAGTTGTAAGCCATACTGAAGGTTACATCTCTAAATCTTCAGCTTCTGAGAGAAAAATTGATGAATTATGACATGAAAGACTTCTATGCACCCTGGAATTTCCCTGCTCTCTTAGAGAGGATGAAACCTAAACTGGTTTCAGTGGGCTGCTGGAAGTAAGAATTCAGTAGGCCTGTTCTTCTTACTGAAGAACAGGGTTTTCAGGGCAGTTATGTTAAAGTAGATGGGAAGCCAGCTCTTTTTCATGGATTTCCTGGTGAGCCAAGGAAAGGAAGGTAGCCCTCCCTAGTCTTGGTAAGTGAGAAAGGCAGTAGAAAGAGTCCTGGATCATATTGCCTTTAAAGCCATACAGATTAGAAATATCTGATCAAATAATGATAAATATACTGACAGTTCTGCACATCATGGTCAAACCTACATAAGTAAATTCTGTGAACTCAAATGGCATTTGCCCAAGAAGTTTGAAGAGACTGGAAGGGATTTTAGTCTGCAGAAATGATGTTTGACACTTGATTAGAGACAATAGTCACACAGGTGGGGGGCAGAGTCACAAGCCTAATAGAATAAAGGAGGACATTCTTGTTTCAGTAATATTCTCAGCCTCATGCACACGGCTCTAAAGATGGCAGGCTGGGAAACTCTGTGGTGAGGGTTTACGCTGTCATAAAACGTTGCTATGAGCTGGAATTGATGACATGCCACAAGCGACAGGGAGGGTGTATGCGTTTGGAGACATCACATTTTTTTTTGACGTCACACATTTTTTTCATGGTTTCTTGGAGAATCCGGCCTGAAGTTGATTCAGGTGATATAATTTATCTCAGTTCAATGCCTCTAGCAGGCAAAAAGCTTCACATTAGAGGTCTCTTTTCATCTGCCTTATAAAAATATTATTTTCATTAATATTTAGCAAAGTAACCTATGTACCTAGTTTAAAAATAATATATATGTACATATATATATTCCTGGATTTATATGACAGATTACAATTTTTTCCCCTCAACACTTTCCTTCTAATATATAGGAAACATCACATAATAAAAATATCTTGCCTGCATGATTGAAATAGCTTCCTAATTGGTCTCCCTGCTTTTACCCTTGTCCACCTACAATCTGTTCTCAATAAAATAGTTAAAGTAATCCTTTTAAAATGGAAGTCAGATCATGCTACCGCTCAATTGAACACCATGAAATTTGAAGTAAAAGCCTCACAATGACACAAAGGCCCAGAATATCTACCATTCTGGTATTAGAATTTGCACTTTCCCCCTCTGTTCCAGCCTCACTATCCCTTCTCAAACCTACCAAACTGGCCCTCACCCAAGTGTCTTTCTGTTGGCTGCTTCTCCACCTCTAGCAATCTTCCATGAAAGACACCTTGCTTCCTTCCTTCAATCAGTTGTTCAACTATCACTTTCTCAGCGAAACCTTTCCTGAATACCTAAATTTGAAATTGCCATTTTTCTTTCCCATCACACTCTCCATACTCTCAGATTACCTTTTCCCTCCTTCCCCTCCTTGCTTACTTCTTACCAACCTGTCCTATTGGATTATCCTGTTCATTTCTTCATCCTATAATTTTTATAGGATTTTGGGAAACGACTTTTCCAGAAATCCCTCCAACAGCCTAGAACAGTGCCTGACATCTAGATTCTTTATTGAGTGAGTGATTTCTGCCTAATGACTTCTCTTTGGCAAAGAAAAGGGGAGAAGAGTCCATTGAAAATGTGCAGCTCTGTCAGGAAAAATCAAGATGGGAAGCTCAATAGGAAGACCCACACGGTAGAATTGACACTATGCCAACACATATGTTTTTGGTTTTGAGCTCTGTTTGGGGCCAACTTATAAAAAGCAAGCAGTTCTCAGACTTCTTCACAGGGACACGCAGTGCCAGCTGACAAGAGGACCATTTCTATGACATTTTTAAGGAAAACACAAATAATGAAAAGCTAAGGTGTTGATTGTGAAGAAAAAAAAGTCAAGAGACAAA
Organism: Nesogale talazaci; assembly: GCA_004026705.1. NCBI lineage: Eukaryota > Metazoa > Chordata > Mammalia > Afrosoricida > Tenrecidae > Nesogale > Nesogale talazaci. Next base: position 5,003 of record PVJH01003054.1, on the reverse strand, counting down.
CCTTCCCAAATATGAAAGAACTTGTGGAATGTGGCACTCTTAAATCCTCCTCGGGCAAAAAAAATTGCTTGACAATGAATTCTAGTTAATTAAGGGCTAAATCAAATTAAGAACTAGGGAATCGAAAAGCTGTGATAAAAAGGACTGATGGTGTTTTGAATCCATTTATACATAGAATTAAGGCTAAATAACTGAGGGAATTATTGCTAGAGAGCAAAATGTGCATGTTATTAGTTAGAACAATGTAAAATTATTAGTATAAAGATAATTAGAAAGTAGGAGGGGAGATATCCTCATATTTCAAATCTGGAGTCTACAGACATTATCTAATATTGAAAAATATATAATACAAATAGTAATGGTACCAATTCTTACTGTTTTTCATACCCACTCCCCCCTTACAAGCTTATAACATTCTAAATCTTAAGGCAAAGGATCTTTTATTTGAAAATCAATAATTTCTTTAGTTTTGCTTTAGTTTCTCTTTTCTTATTAAAATAAATAACGTTTACTATTTTAATATTAGGATAGTATCAATGTACAATTCTGTTGTAACAAAAAGTTATGCCTGCTCCTCTCTCTCCCTCTCACACTCTGGTCCCTTCCCTCCCACCTCCAAAACCAAACTCACACCTATGGAATCTATGGTGATTCACAGTCACCCTATAGGATAGGATAGAACGTCCCCTGTGGGTTTATGAGACTTTAATTGCTTATGTGTCTAGAAAGGCCGGTTTTTCTCCCATGGATGGGCTGGCAGTTTCAAACTGCTACAACTCAACAAGTAACCACTAAGCCACAGGACTCCTCTTCTCCCTCCTTCTCCGCTTATTATTTTTATCTTAACTGACTCATTACTCCCTACCATTGGCTTAGCATAAAGGTTGCCCGACGGGTCTTGGAGGACAGGCCTTCGAGGACAGGCCAGGCATTCTGTTTCAGAAAGGCCACACCTGGAAGACCCCACGAGTGAGACCACGCGGGCTTGCCGCGCGCGGGAACCGACTCGATGGAAACTCACAGCGACGACGATGAAATTTGGAAAGGGTTTTTTAAAGATTATTTGTGCATTCCTGCATGGTTATTTTTATCACAATCATTTTATTTGACAAAACGATCAAAGGAAAACTTAAGCTCATCATTCTTCCCCCACAAAAAAACCAGTGGGAACCAAGGGTTTTTATTAACAACAAAGAATATAGGTGTTTATAGGCACATCATTCTGTCCATCTTTATACCCCTCTGCATTTTTTAATTTAAAGAAGTCAGTGTCTTAAAAAAAGGGGAAAGAAATCAGTGTCTTACTTTATTCTTTCTGTCTTATGATTTCAATCCAGGTGCACAAGAACTTAGAATTCTTTAATATTTTTCTTCTGATATTTCTTTACATATATTTGAACTTGATCTGCTTTTTTGTAGACTTCTGCTCATTTCCCTAATTTTCAATTAAGATTTTATAGTCTCTAAATGTGTTTTTCCAACCCTCACCCCAATCTTCTTTTCTGCTTTCCTCTATTGTAGCTTTATTTTGGTTTTTTGTTAAATTAAAATGCAGAGATTATAATAGCTATGTAAATGTTTACATATGGTGCCACAAAAATGCTGTAATTATTTTTTCTCTTGTATGACCTTTACTTTCCCTTCGGATGATAACTGCATCATTTAAAAATTTTAATTTCCATGCCCTTTTTATCCAAATATTTCAGTAGATCCATTGAATGCTGAATAATAATTTTTTGAATATGTCCAAACATGTCACCTAATCTTCCAGTTACATCTTAGCTTTATCTTCTGTATGATTTATTTGCTTGATTACTTTTTTAACTATCAACCTTTTCCCACTACCTTCCAACTTCTAACCCCAAAGTGTGTTATTAGATCCTCTGAAAATTTCTTTCCTTGTTCATCCATTAGAAGTCTCTTCTTGCTGACAGAGGACTAGAAGCACTTACTGACGGTGATTAAAGCATATAAAATTACAACATAAAACAGAAATCCTCACCCTTACATCTCAATAAGCACCATCACGAAATGTAGTGTAAAGACCAAGGCTGGATTTACTTTAACCTGGATCCACAATCAGTTCCAGGGATGCTGGTCTCATTAGGTGCCCATGTATCCAATCAAACTCACAAAGACCCTGTGGACGGCAGAACAAAATATGACCTGGTCCAGTGTTGTTTTCACAATTGTTATTATATGTTCGCTCAGTGTTTCCCTCTTTTTCTGACTGACCCTCCGTCTACCAAGAATGATGTCTTTTTCCTGGGCATTGGTTTTTTCTGAGAACACATCTAAAGATGCTTCTTTGCATGCTGAGTCATGCCCAGGAAGCAAAATTTTGATAGTGCTGTTTCCTCCCATCCTTGGGGTGCCTCCGCTGTGGAGGAACACTGCTTTCTCAATCTTCGTTTGAAGACTTTCGAACCTGAATTGCCTATCTTCTGTCACTCTTTTAGACCAGGTTCCACTGCTATTCATAGACTTTTCAGTGGCTAATTTTTCCGAAATGAATCACCTCTTTCTTTCTCCGACTCTGTTCTGAGCCTGAAATTTCTTATGAAACTTGTTCACTGTGGGTCATTCTGCTACTATTGATATTTAAAATATTGGTGGCATAATTTTTAACATCACAGCAACATGTCAGCCACCAACCACCACAGTAAGACAAACTTGCAGTCGAGTGGGGGGCCTTGGAAGCAGCAGTTAAGAAATCAATGGAATATAACACTGGCTAAATCAGCTACAAAAGACCTCTCTCAAGTGTCGAAATGCAAAGATGTCACCTTAAAGACTGTGTGTGGTGTGCCTTAATTAGAATTACCTCACATGCATGCAAAAGCTGAGCAGTGCATAAGGGAAATCAAAGAGGAATCCCTGTATTTGAATTATTGTTTTGGTGAACAGTATTGAAACACTTTCAGAAAAATGAGCAAGTCTGTCTTAGAGGAAGTACAACCAGAAGGCCTCTTAGAATTGACTATGGAGACATTTAATCTCGTAGGCTTTGAATAGGTTATCAGGAATCAGTTTCTGGTGGACAGGGCCAGTGTAGGAGAAAAAGACCCTCCGGGGGATGAATGGTCATAGTGGCTGCAGCAGAGGGATCAGACCCAGCAATTGTTTTGATGAAGGTTCAGTATTTCCCTTTTGGTTTCCTGTTTTCTAGGACACGAAATCTGACCCGCAAGAGCTACTCTGTTCCCACACTTGCTTCCCTAGCCTCATTGCCAGTTTCATCAGACACCCTGCCCCCCTCCCCCCCCCCATCAAATTTGTTGACCATGTGCTACAGAGGGTTGACAATGGCTGTGACCGTTGGGAAGTCGATTCCTATTCCTTTTTCCTGAGGCACATTTGGGAAGAATCAACCCCCCGGTGCTTTGATTGATAGCCACTGAGCACTTAGGTGTTTGCTCCTTGTTGGAGGAGGGAGGGGGCGGGAAATATGGGGAGCCGGTACTGGGACCTAAGTGGAGGGAGGGGGTTTTGAGAGTGATGAGGGCAACAAGTGTGCAAATGTGACCTGCATACAATTGATGTATGTATGAATCCTGATGGAAGTTGTATGAGCCCCCAATAAAATGATTTATTAAAAAAAAAAAAGAAGAGGGAAAGAGGAGCTTATACCAAGGGCTCAAGTAGAAAATATTTGGGGGCTGAGTCCTGGTGGCGTAAGGGGTTGAGTGCGGGACTGCAGCCCGAGGGCTTGGCAGTTCAAATCCAGCGGCAGCTTCTCAGGGGCAGCACTGGGTAGCACCACGACCACCAGAGGCAGTGATGCCCCCCCCCCCCCCCAAAAAAAAGAAAGTATTTGGAAATGAATATGGCAACATGTGCACAAATATGCTTGATACAAATGATGTATTGAATGTTATAAGAACTGTAAGAGCCCTTAATAAAATCATTGGAAAAAATAATATATATATTTATATAGTCCTTGAAATATTTTACCAGCCATAATCCTATTAATGTAATTAATATATTTAACTGTATTATTGATATAGAATTCACCCACCACACAATTAAGTGGTTTGAATATATTAAAGAGAGCTATGAAATCATCACCACAATCAATTTATATAATTTATTTCATTCTTGCATTCATTATGATTAGCTTCCCACTCCTTCCCACATCAACATCCCTTGTCATGGTACCAGGAGCTATTAATTTAGTTCCTTTATCTATAGATTTACCTATTTTAGATTTAATATAAAAAAATAACATATGTTTTTAAAAAACGACCACCACTAACAATATAAAGCACAAGAGAATCTTAATCCAAAAGGAATAAGAAAATAATATAAACAAGAACAACTTATAAATGGATCCAAAAGGAAAACAAAGAGTAAGATGCTGAAATTTAACTTAACTATATCTGCAATAATCTGCTTTCCAATGTATGCTGTCTGAGGTCAAGATGAGTCACATCCTGTTCAATAGTCTGAGAAGTCAGAGGAGGCCTCATCCACGTGGGAACTCTCTAAATAGATTTTGGGCTTTCACTTTCTTCCACAGTCTTCTGCAAACTAAGTGTTAGAGTTTAATCTCTCATACAGTTCCCTTCTCTGGATTTGGATTTTACTACTCATGGTCCTTGAATCACACAGACAATTCTCCTCTTTGGTTTTGGATTTTATGACTTGCAAATTTGTGCTCCTTCCACGCGGACCTGTTCTTGACTTTTGCGGAGTAAAATGCCTCAGACTCATTCCCTTCTGTGTGTTCTTGCAAAGTGATTCTATTGCAGACATGTGCGGCAATAAGACCAATTCACACATTGACTCCTTGAGGAGTTTTCCTCCCCCCCCTTCTCCTAGTTTGTACACTCTTGTTCTACTGTTGCCCTGCCCCCTTGTGCATACTTTATCATTATACTTATCAAATGATATCACTTGTTCTACACCCTCTTCTGAATCTAGCATGAGCCCCTGACAATTCCCAGTGTACAGCTGCAATTATAGTTGGATAATCTTCAGTATAATTTTACTTGCATGGGATA